>JBBPCS010004963.1:0-10881 GCA_037974645.1 Hollardia meadi | reverse complement strand
TGAGCCTCTGAAAATGGGGGACTATGCATAAAAATGGCTGTAATTCCTAAATGGTTAATGTGATATTTCTGTTCAACACCTTGAATTAAAGCTGAAAGTCTACACTTCAACCACATTCTGATTGTTTCATTTGAAATCCATTGTGGCGGTGTACAGAGGCAAAATTACTGTGTCCCACTGTGTCACTGTCCAAATACTTATGGACCTAACTAAGTAAATGATAGCTTAGGTTTGCCTGCTATTAGTGCATTCAGCTATTTTGCATGTTATTTAGCATTAGCCTCACTTGCTAAATGACTGTCGTATCTGTTAACATTTAGTTGTGCAGCTATATTAAAAATTATTGTATTGTAATAATATATTATAGAGAAACGGTGATTCTGCTGTAAAGCACATACAATTCAAACTGTTTAAAGAATAGCCTGACTACAAGAGTACTGTATATGTGTATGTAGGCTATAAACATAATTGGCAACTCTTACTCGAAGTATTGTGATATTATGGAGTTTTTGAGTTTGCACATTGACAGAATAGATGTTATATTTTCTGTATTTAGAAAGATACAAAAGGACATTGAAAATACCATGATCAAGAAAGACAAAAGCACAACGTTACTGACAATGTTTTAATAAAAATAGCATTATCTGGGAGGATTCTGTGCAGTGCAGTCATGTTTCCCTGCCTCATCATTTTAGTCCCGTTTTCAGCAGTAATGACCTTGGTACCAGTCCTGGTGTAACATACGAGGCATTCTACAAAATGGGTGCCATTTCCACTTTGCAATTTTCAAAATTTTCATCAAGAGCAAACTTTTTTTTGTTAACCCACAACATGAAAGATGTGTTAATAAATATTAAATATTATCCTTTTTATTCAGACAGGAGAGCCATTCTTGTAACACCCCGTCACAGAAAGTATTTACACCATTTGAATAGTAATACATGAAATAAATTTTAAAATCTGAAGTCTTCCAACCAGTAAAATGTCCTTTTTTTTGTTTGTTTCTTAATCTTGAAATGTGAATTTGACATGTCAATGGCCTCATTGTTTGTACAAAACTACTACTTCACTTCAAAATTTCAAATCAAAGTGACATTTATTTAATTCGTCCACAAAACAAGAACATTATTCAACATTCATTTATGGAGCATTTCACTCCCTTTCCATCATTGTTTACAAAATGACCCTGTGATGGGGTGGTAAGTGATGTGACGAGGTGGTTCACTGTGACAGGGTGGTATGGACAAACTGTCTGTCTGTCTGTATGATCTGATGGTTTAAGCCTTCATCTAACATAAGAAACTTTAGTTAATTCTAGATATAAATGTAGGTATGACTTAATGATACAAGATCCAAAATATATAAATATATATCAAAATTAGGCTTTATAATACAACAGCATGCTAGAAAAAAGTACAAATACATGTGCTTGTATTAAACATCACAAATACTGTCCATTCAAAATGTAAACAAAAACATCAGTAATTCAAATATGCAAGATTCAAAAATTTGTGTGACTTCTTAAAAGTGAAGTGCTTTGTGGTGAAGCACTGACATCTCAGCTGCTTTTGTGTGGAGCACATGCAACTGACTTCTTGGTAAAGGATCTTTCCTACAGTGAATGTGACCACTTGGTGGGTTTTCATTGTGGATGGCACTGGGGAAATCTGGCCAGGCATCCTTTCCTTTGCCTGCTCCACTGCGTTGCTTGCTACATAAAACAGACAAGAAAGCACGAAACAGAGTTTTTGTGCTTTGTCGTCTCACAGGTTCCCATGGATCATGGTTGGACCTACTGTTGTGGCCCCACTGCTGCCATTATTATTATTATTATTATTACTGTTGTTGTTGTTGTTGTTAATATCTCTTATTATATTACAAAATAATAGGTATTGAAGCTACTACTATCATTAACAGTAGTAATATTTCTATAGTTGTTATTTTTACAGTTTCTATGCATCTGTGTGTGTGCCTGTCTCTGTGTCTGTCTCTCTCTCTGTTTCTCTGTCCGTCTCTCCCTGTCCCCGCCCACCTCGAGCCAGGGTCTGCTCCGAGATTTCTGCCTTCTAAAAGGCAGTTTTTCCTTGCCACTGTTGCCAAGTGCTTGCTCATGAGGGAATGTTGGGTCTCTATAAATTCAGAATTAATAATTTAATTAATTAATAATAAAAGAGTATGGTCTAGACCTACTCTACATGTAAAGATACTTTTTGATGTGAATTGGCGCTATATAAATAAAATTTTACTGGACTACCACTGTATAGGTGACTAAACCAACTGCTGGAGAGTCGAGCGCCAGGGCTGATATACTGCAGCAGCTTTATTAGGTAATGATCAGCAGGTGTGCTAATCACAAAAGGTGTGGAAGTAGATGGATTAATGATATTTACAATAAGAAAGGGATCAATGTAGTGGAGTGACAGTTGCTTTAAATCAGTTTTATAGGAATATATTGAGAAGATACTCAAACTTTCTGACCTGGTGCATAGTTGGATTCGGGGGCACTAGATCCCATTTGTTGGACCGTGATTCAAAGCAAAGTGGTTTGGGTCTCCCCATTACACTCTTTATCAGCATTTGAGGTGGCTCTGGACCAAGGGTACAACAATCTCCTCTTCATGGACTAGAAAGAGTGGGGGTTGGTAACCTAGAGGGCTCTCGAATGGAAACATGCTAGGCTAACTGAGTCCTCCAGCATGAAGGGTTAAAAATAGTGACACAATGGAGAGTGGCTTCCAGGTCCTGGATCAGACTACACGAATTCAGGCTGATTTTCACAAGATTTTGTCGTGGCCGACCAATTACCATGACGAACGGACGTGTAGTGTAACATAATTGAAGAACAGTGATTTTGCGTCTGGGACGCTCCATGACATCCCAACGAGAAGTCTAGCATGTTGGAATTTTTTGGTATTTTTCTGCCTAGTTTGACATCTCCTACGGCGTGTTCCTTGACGTTGACCAATAGGATGACAGACTGCTCTGACGCGTATACTTAATTTACCAGAGAATACAATTCCCAATAATTTTTTCCTCCACGAGACTTTGTGTTTACACACAGTGAACCTGGTAACGTAACGTTAGCTAGCTACAGTATACATTTAACCAATATAATGATTTTGACGTGTACACACGTTAACTTACCTCAAGTTCTCTCTGAAGGACAGACAGTCCATACTGTCCTCTTTGTGACACCCAGGAACGTGTCCACAATCTTTTTTTTAACCGTTTGCTTCGTTAAAGCTTTTATACTGCAAACATAAACTTCCTGTGTCCAGTCAAATTAAAAGCCCTCTAGCGTAGCGTTTCATTGGACGGGGGTTAGGGTTAAAGTTACATTTGCTGGATCGTGTTGCAGAAAATTCATTGGGACCGATTTGTGTGTTCCGCTATCTACTGGCGCTATGTACGCTATTTTATTGAGTTGCCTGTTCTGTGTCACTGATCAGTAGTTACGAGGTGTCTATGTTTAAGGCTTTTATTGTGAATGGTAAGAACAGAAGGAGTTAATGTGTGATGCGATCACACACACGGTCCAGCCATATACTAGGTTTCACCTAGTCTTGTTTTTTCTTTCTTTTCTTTTTTGTGTCTGAGCACAAGACCACTAGCATCACACACAACGCTTTGGTAGCCATGATTGACAATTTCTTGTCCCACCTCCCCGATGACCTATGAACTCGCGCAGGGTCTTGAACGATGATTATACATACTTGTAATGTTGCGAGTCTCCCGACCAAGACACAGCAAGAATTTATGCCACTGTGACTGCTTAATCTGACATGGTGACCATCGTGAAAGACAAAAATATTGTGTAGTCTGATCCCGGCATAATAGTTTGAGAGTGGAATCCAGAAGAGAGGCTGCCTGTGTCACCATGGGCTTGACAAAAAGTTTTTCAGACTTGCAAAATGAACTGAGGACCACAATCAGAAAATCTCTTTTTCCCTGTTTTTGTACCTGTTATCTTCCTTTGTTTATGGCCCATCTTGGATATTGACAATTAATGAGGGTGTCCTTGATGTGTCTTTCTTCTTCCTGTCTGTCGTTATCATCTGTGATTATGCTGGTGCGGTCATATAAGGTTCGTACTACTGATAGTTTGTGGGCTGTGGGATGTTCTGATGTGCATAGCAGGTATTGGTCTGTGTGTGTTGGTTTCTTGTATATCTTTATTTTAAAATGCAATATTAAATAAAATATTTTATAACAACACATCAAGAACACCCTCATTAATTGTCAATATCCAAGATGGGCAAGAAAACAAAGGAAGACAACAGGTACAAAAACAGGGAAAAAGAGAGGACACAAAAAAGAAAACCACTCCAAAACAAGAAAACATCAGCATGGTCACTCTCCCATACATCCGGGGTGTCACAGAGTGCATCCAAAGGGCCATGAAAAAACACCAGATCAGCACACCAGTCAAACCACACACCAAACTACAACAGATGCTGGTCCACCCAAAAGACCACATCAATCTAGAAAAGAAATGTGACATCATATACAAAATCCCATGCCTATCCTGCAATAAAACCTACATAGGGGAAACCAGTAGAACATTCAGCACACGGAAGAAGGAACACCAGAAAGAATGTGAAAAGGAAACAACTGGAGCGTGCACACTTGCGAAAAAACATCAAGCAGATCAAGAAAACCTAAAATCAGCCATTTCAGACCACTGCAAAAGGGAAAACCACATCATGGACTGGGACAAGGCCATTGGATCGGAAAACAACTGGTACCATCGTTGGATAAGGGAGGCAGTTGAGATCCAGAAACGGGACCAGAGGACAGTAAACCGGGATGAGGGGGCATACATGTTGTCTCACACCTGGGATGCTGTCCTTTTGAAGCTGTCGGACAACATGAGGCACACTCGTCCTACCTGACCAAACCTGTATAAATCAGCTGACAGGAAATGTCTCAACAACATCACGTGACACTTCTGATGAAGACTGCAGAGTGACAGCAGTCGAAACATGTCAAGGTACAAGAAGTTAACTACACTAGTCTGTATATAAGAAAAAGGGAAACTGGGGAACGCGGATATGATTGGCAAAATCCCAGGAAAAGATGTAATTGAGGTTAAGTAGCCACTAAGCTGCATCAGGACAATCACAAAAACTTTTCTTAAATCCTCCACACACTTATCAAATTACTTAAGACAGCCTCAGCTCAGTCTAAAGTCATTCCCCTCAAATTGTAAAATCAATAATGAAGTTAATCACTATGAGCCCCTCTCTTACCACTATTCACTTTCTGATGATGATGCAAACAGCACAACGGACATTACAGCACTTCTGGGATTGTCTGTTCATATGTAGTGAATAAAAACTCCAATATTACTGTTGTTGTACTTGACAAAACAACACAGGGGTGGAGCCCTTAAGAGGCTGGGTAGTAATTTTAACTTTAACTATCCCCATCCTTTCCCTGGGAACATTTGACATTTGCTACAAAGCAGCCAGACACTTCCAGGCATCATTTTCCCAAGCATCCATCAGCTCTGTGTATAAGCTTCTCACCCCTTCAGGCTGCTGCAGGGAGTTTGCCTCCTCACTCTTATAAGTGAGCTGTTTGCACACTTGTATACAGATACTTAAAGCTTGAGGAAGTTAAGCGCAGACTGATGGGACAGCAGCAAGGAGAGAAATGGAAGTGGATGCACAGAAAGAATACAAACAGCACATATATAGTAAAGGTCTTCTCAGGACTAGTTTCTCAAAGGATTATAGTGTGTTGTTTTGTATGATTGGTCCAGAGCCTTAATCAAGTGGGGGTTTTTTGTTGTTGTTTGTTTTTAAAACTCAAACCACAATCTTTCTCTAACCTTTAAGACTATGTGGTGTTAGTCTATATTTATCTATATTTTCTATATATTTTTTGACTTCCCTGCCTTGCCTATTGTTTCCAACTGAAGATGTAAACATTTCTAACAAATACATAGTTTCATTTTAATGTCCAGAATATCACTGACCAATGGCTGAAGGCAAAAGCACGGTGAGCAGATTAATGTAGTTTGTAAGTAAATACTAAAATAAGGTGGATAATTAAATAAAAATTAAATGATTACATAAGAATCAGTATTTTTTTATATTTAATATTTTCAGTGGATAAATATAACCAGCGCCTCCTTTACACCAAATTTGTGATTTTGGGCTAAATAAATTTAATTTACTAGCCTTGATCATTATCATTAATTGCAAAGGTTAATTCTGTGCTATGTTGTTTGATTTATATCAACAAGTAATCTAAATTAACCAACAAAATATGTAATTTGTCCACTACCTCGACAACAATGTTTGCTTATTTTACAGCAGGACCACATCATTTGTCTGTACCTCCCAAAACCGTTACAAATCAATGTTGAAAAATAAATCTGTTTTATAAGGCACAAACACTATGGTTAAGGTTTGGGCAGGTTGGTTAGAGTAGGGAGAGATTGTGGTTTGTAATGGTTACAACAATAAATACGTGATTAAGGGTTGGGAATGATGATGGTCATGGTTTAAATAAACCAACATTGACTGTTGGTTGGAAAAAAAAGCAGCGGTCTTCAGTGTTACAGGCAGATATTTTAGTGACTGATGAAGTCACTTTTCTTGGGAGGACAGTCCATAAAAATACTACCTATCCTCATACAGCTACACTCAACAAAAATATAAACAAACACTTTTTGTTTCTACTCCTGTTTTTCACGAGTTTTAGGCAAACTTTTTCTGTGCACAAAAGAGGCTAATTTCTCTCAAATTTTGAGCACAAATTTGTTAAGATTTCTTAGCACTTCTCCTTGAAATGAAAGGGGTAGCATATGAAGACGCTGATTAAATAGCATTAGCGTTTCCCATACATCCATGTATTTATTTATTTGTGGTGACTTGCTGCAGACAGAGTGGTCGCCATTATATCAGAATTGCCCACCACATATTCATTTTCTACTTTTTGAGCTGTGCACTCCACATCTCACCCTCTCACTCTCTAAACACATCATGTGTTTCCCATACATAGACCTCACTTGGGTGTACTGCCCAGGTACATTTATATTCATGGCCGTATATTTATATTTTGCAACCCATTTTAGCATTTTTATATATATATATATATTTTTTATCCATCCAATAGAACGACACCCTCTGCCATTGAAAAACTGACAATCTCCCTTTTCTGTACCCCTCCTGTCTACTTATAATCACACATGCTCTGCAGAGAGATGTTCTCTGGTATGGTACATCCCCACTGTAAATGCATTGACTGTGCTGCGATCTCTGCTGTTTAATTGAAAAAAGTTTGTAAGTAGCCTGGTTGGTGCGATGTAATTCGGGACCACATTGATTTCTGTCCTTTCGATGTGTCATGGTTTGGGATTTTAAGCTGTTTCCTGTTTCATTTTAAAGTTTCTATCCTCATGTGTCTTGTCTTCCTTTACACTTCCTGTCTTTGTCCTTTTCCCTCCTCTGTGATTGTCTGCCCCGCCCTGACTAGTTTCACCTCTGTCCTGTTAACCTGCCCTTCCCTATGTATTTGAGTCTGTGTGCTTCTCTGTCTTTGCCAGTTCATCATGTTTCCTAATGTGCCTTTATCCTCGCATTTTGCTGTACTCCCAGAGTTGTTTTGGAGTTTTGTCTTTTCGTTTTCTAAACCGTGCCTGTTTCCCTGGATTACATTTATTGCATGTACCCTGTTGGAATTGTTTGGCTACTTGGACTGCCTTCATGGTTGTGACCTCTACCTGCCTTAACATACCATAAGCCTGCTGTTTGTATATATTAAACCACTGAACCACTGAACTCTGCCTCTGAAGTTGTGTCTGCATCTGGGTCCTATTCCTCGAGTTCCTTGGCACTTTCGTGACACAATAGGCTACCTCTTGTAGCCAGGCTACAACAAGCCTCCTCCACACACAGCTCTCCTTCTGTTGTGACAACAGAATCACAGGTGAGAAAATTCAATGTTTTTTCCAATCTCCAATATCTTTGGTAGCGAATCCAGCTGATCGCACAGCTGCAGACCACATGTAACAATGGCACCCCAGGACCTCCACATCTGGCTTTTCCTGCAACAATATCTGAGTCCAGCTAGACAGCTGATGCAACATTTGGTTGAAAACCAAATAATTTGAGTACAAAGTGTCAGAAACCGTATCAGGGAAGTTCATCTATGTGCTCGATGTCCTGACCAGGGTCTTGACCTGACTGCAGTTCAAAATTCTTTTTACAGATTAATCCATATTTTCACTGTATCTGACAGATGGCAGACAGTGTCTATGGTGTTGTTTGGGCAAGCAGTTTGCTGATGTTAACGTTGTGAACAGAGTGCCCCATGGTGATGGTAAGGTCCTGGTATGGGCAAGCATAAGTTACAGACAACATGCAAAGGTGCATTTAATGATGGGTATTTGAATGCACAGTTACTATGACGAGGTCCTGTGGACCATTGTCGTGCCATTCATCCGCCACCATCTGCATGTTGCAGCATGATAACACATGGCCCCGAGTTGCAAGGATCTGGACACAATTCCTGGAAGCTGAAAATATCCTCACCAGACATGTCACCCAATGAGCATGTTTGGGATGTCCTTGATGTGTACAACAGTGTGTTTCAGTTCCTGCCAATATCCAGCAATTTCCCACATCCACTGAAGAGGAGTGGACCAACATTCCACACGGCACAATCCACAACCTGATCAACTCTATGTTGTAGAGTTGTATCACACTACATGAGGCAAATGGTGGTCACACCAGATACCAAACACCAAAAAAGCATATCTGTAGTCATGTGGAGTTAATCAGCATCTTGATAGGCCACACCTGTCAGGTGGATGGATTATCTTGGCAAAAGAGAAGAGCTTACTAATGCGAAGTTTAACAAGTTTTTGCTCAGAGAGAAGTAAGCCTTTTGAGTGCATAGAAAGTCTCAGATGTTTTACTTCAACTCGTGAAAAATGGGAGCGAAAACAAAAGTGTGGCATTTACGTTTCTGTTGAGTGTAGGTATATTTAGCAACGTTGGCTTTAAGAACAAATTGCTGGATCACTGTTTTGGCTTTCTCCACTGATGTCTGTCCTATACAATCTGTTAAGGTGAAAAGTATAACTAGATTCCATAGCATTGGTTTTTATTGCTTGTCTATTAAACTTTCAGTGACAAAAACATTTACCACAAAGGACAGATGTGGACTAAGAGAGGGCAAAACTAGTGACACATCGTTACTGTTTGCCTCTGGGGGCCTACATTAGGCTCTCAGTGATAGACAGTCAGTATGTCTCATCCTTATTCTTTTCACATTTTTTGGCAGGACCAGGACTGCTGAGCTATGGCCACTGTGTCCACAGGGGCCAACAGGCAAGGCAGCAGTAATGAGCAACACAGCTTCTCTTCTCTACGCTCCAAATTACCCCACTGAGGCTGGAAGAGGGGATGGGCAGGAGGAGGAAGACACCCCCAGGCAGAGTTATGCTTGTTGAACCACTCAATCACCTCACATTAACATCTTTAAACCCAGTGCTTGCCTCTAGAGAGCTCGGCAGAAATTCTGCTACTCAGCAATTAATGGCATGCTTGTGGAGAAATGACAACAGGCTGCCTCCTCACTGATTTTTTTCTTTTTTTTCTTTCTTGAACCCTACTTGCTGTTTGTTGCTCTCATTCTCTAGCTTGTCACTTTTGCTCACTCTACTTAGAAATCACCAGGAGTGTCTCACTACTGGGCTTCTTTTTTTGTTTCCTTTTCAAATAATAATTTGTCTGCATTTTCATAATTATATTGTGTCCTAGCATCATTCTCTATACTCACACTATGACATCTATTCTGTTGCAGCTTTAAAGGAGCAATTTGTAAGATGTGGACTCTCATTCCCTGGTCGTCACATACTGACACTTTGGGTTGGGAGGTCGAGCCACCATAAACACCATAAACACGTCTTGCTTACGGAGAAGTCTCGCTATGAAATCTAGCGGGAGGTTGTTACAAATGGACGCCAACACTGCGCCTTGCTGACCATCAAGTCTGCAGTGACCGTTTCAACTGGGATGACTTGACTGACTACTGCCAGTCAAAGAGAAGAAGAAAATTTAGCTTTCAAAAGCTTTCAAAAGAGAAGTGCTGTTTCAAGGGTGGGGTGACTTGCTGCAGACAGAGTGGAGTTAATACATACATATATACTGTTTATATACAAAAAATAAACTGTGTAATGATTATTTATAAACTAAATATATACAACCCCAGTCCTTTACAAGCAAGGATGGGGAGAGGTTCACCACTTTGTGAAAAACAAATAGTCCAATAGTTCAAGAACTTTTCTTAATGTGCAATTGCAAGGAAATGGGGGTTTCACCATCTACAGCCCATAATATCATTAAAAGATTCAGAGAATCTGGAGAAACCTCTGCACGTAAGGGGCAAGGACGAAAACCAACAGTGATCTTCGATCCCTCAGGTGGCACTGCATGAAAAACCGACATGAAGGATATTACTAAATGGGCTCCGGAATACTTTGGAAAACCACTGTCAGTTAACACAGTACGTCGCTGCATCTACAAATGCAAGTTAAGACTCCATATATCAACAACATCCAGAAACGCAGCGACTTCTCTGGGCCCGAGCTCATCTGAGATGGACTGACACAAAGTGGAAAAGTGTCCTTTGGTCTGATGAGACCATCCAGATTGTTACGTTGTTGCGCAAAGTTCAAAAGCCAGCATCTGTGATGGTATGAGGATGTGTTAGTGCCCATGGCATGGGTAACTTGCACATCTGTGATGGCACTATTAATGCTGAAAGGTACATACAGGTTTTGGAACAACATACAGTTAGGTCCATAAGTATTTGGACAATGACACAATTTTTGTAATTTTGCCTCTGTACACCGCCAAAATTGAT
>JBBPCS010004962.1:0-10881 GCA_037974645.1 Hollardia meadi | reverse complement strand
ACTCTACATGTTAAGTGTCATGAGATAACTTTGTTGTGAATTGGCGCTATATAAATAAAATTTGATTTGATTTGAGACTGACCTTTATTTGCTCCACTACAGTTGACCTGTTTTTTTTTACACACAATCTTACATTCACCCCTACTGTGCATGTCTTACCCTTCCACTTACTTACATTCCAAATCATCACCTAACTTCTGCTTCTCCTCACCAGATGCACTTACCTGCCTTGACCTGTGGAGAAACATCCACAGTCCCCTATGAAAACCTGTGGAAACCGCCCCTATTCCAACACCACATCGTAAACCAAACACTCATACAAAACAGTATTGTTGTCTTCCATAGCCATGACCACAACAACTTCAAGACCATACAAGTAAGTAATCAACTCCTTCTAACACACTCACCACAAGCAAACCCATTTGAGCTTAATGATGTCATTTCCATTTCATACACATTAACTGTAACTCCAAGTACCTCTAACTGTTTCCAATAATCACACTCATGCTTTTTTCTATTAGGAGCCCAGTGATGATCTCCAAATCCACCTAGAAACCTTCCTGGCAGACCAAAAATGAGATGTACAGCAACACCTCCATACCACTACTTCCGTCACTTCCATTCTCCTGCCACACTACTTCTCTGGACATACAGCAGTTGGGCCTGGCAGAAATACCGGATAACCCCTACAACTATCAAAAAGTAGGCCATCACACATCTACCACATGCATGCCCTTACACAGTCTGTGCTAACCTCTCCACTAACCTTTTCATACACACATGATCACTTCATATCTCCATACCTCTCCCCTTTTCTGCAACTTGCCACATTCACTAATTCTACCTGCTTTTTCTCTTCTGTTCCTGACTTTCCCAGGTCACTATTACAATTGATGTGCAGAACAACATCAACATCAGGACTGTGTGCAAACACAGTGGGATACTAATGGACACCAGTGATTATGCCGTTGCTGACACCACTGCCAGTACGGACCTGTCTGCCTGGAGAAACATCACATTGACTCATGACTGGTCAACATCTGCAGCTATCCACCTATGAGAAGATGACCACCTTGCTGTCATTATCAAAACTCACAAGCCCGTCTGCAGGTAGTAATGGCATGCCCTATTCCTGACAACACTGAGCTCATCACAGGTGAAATAACTGGTGGTAGCATCATTTGCCACCATACAGGCCCTTCTAACCAACAACTTCAAGCCTGGTCCCTGACTCCCACAAAAGCCATAACTCTGAGATGACCAGCATCCATCAGAATCCAACATGCTGGTCAAGAACACTCTACCCCCCAAATAACTGACACTTTAGTGTGCTCTACAGCCCCAGCTGCCAGCCTCAATGTCAAATATTCAGCATAGACATCAAAAGATACAAGTTTCATTTCATGATCAGACACAACACACACACACACACACACACACACACACACAAGGACAATGTGTTATTGTTTATTACCATGTTTCTGGACCTTCTGAACCTAACAATGTTGTAATTACTTCATACCTCAAAGTTCACGTTCACGACCTGTTGTGTCATTACAACTTCTTCGGTAACATTTGTCAGCTTCGCATTTCTCTGTCCATCTCATAGCAGTCACTTCTAAGTCATGTTGTTTATATTGTATATTGTATATTTACACGGTTTTCAAAAGTTACCTGGACCCATGATGCTATCACCGAATTGAGTCATGAATCTTATTGAGGGGGACTGCAGCCTATTATTAAAAACTTCATCATGACACTCTATGGCCAAAGTTTCTCTATCTTTACTGTATTTCAATCTGTTTTTCCAATCACTTCACTAGTCTTACACAACCTTCAATGTGCTTAATACTTATTACACTTGTGAAAATAACAGCATATCAAAATACCACAGCAACGTGGATCAATTGTAGCTGAAACAGGACAAAAATTGCTTAGCATTAGTAGCATCTTCGAATGCATTACCATTTTTTCTCTTTTCATAAGCCTGTTATTAACTACAGTTAAAGTATTTACTTTTAAAAATTAATTAAACAGCAAAATACTAATAAACAGAACTGAAGTAGATTTTTCATCAATGACCTCCCCACTGAATTTAGTATATGGTAGCCACAGCAACTGTGGCACAAGAGGTAGAGCAGGTCATCCATTAAGTGCAGGGTTGGCAGTCAATCATCAGCCCCTTCTGCTCATGTGTAAAATCATCGGCATCAATGTGTGTGTGTGTGTGTGTGTGAATGAGAGGCAAAAGTTCGACACACTTTGTTAACGTACCAGAGAACTATAGTACAATCCATTCACAAAATCGGATGTTATTTACTATATGGACATCTTTGTGGAAATTTGACATTTTTTTCCGCTGCATACAGTGCAATGACAAAACAAGTGTGTGATTGGTCTCACTCCTTCTTTAAACAGAATTAAACTACCTGAGGTGACTTTGCTCGGCTTCGTGAAGTCTGAAACCCGCTCATTGCTGCGGCCAAAATTGAAGCTATGGGGCTTCGATTTCGACCGATAGAGCTGCTTCCTTCTGTTGAACGCAAAAGGCTTGAACCCGCCGATTGCCGCCTGCAGCTATAATTATTATTTGTCTTATGCCGCGTCTCAAATTGCCGTGAGCTGGAATGAGCTACAAACATGAAACTTGGCCCAATAACTGGAAATTATGTGCAAATGCTTCCCAACAAACTTGAGCCAAGTCAGCCACATGGTGGCGCTGTAATTAAGGCTAACAAAAGCAATTTTGGACAGGCTGCGCCCCTCACACCGTAAGTCCGATTGACTTGAAATTCGACACACAAGTCCAGCTCAATGTGCTCTACAAAAAAGCCTCTTAAACCATAGTAGTCCGCCATGATGGATTTTTTGCTAATTTGCATAAACTGAAAAACAGTAATATGAATAGAACTTTTTGACTTTTGACTCTATCAACACCAAGTTTGGTATACAGCATTACAGGACAGAGATACACATTTCCATAATAAATGAGCCAGATCAGTCAAAAAACATGGCCGCCATCAACCTAAAAACTTTGCAAGGGGCGAAGCTTAGCAGGAAAATGGCCATAACTCATTAACCATTTGTCCAATTATCATAAATCTGGTCACATATGTTCAGGCTGTGATTGGAAATAGGCCTTCCAAAGCATTTTGAGCTCAACCCATAGGGGGCACCACAAATTCCAAAAACGCATACCTCAAAACCCATGGACAAAATTTCACCAATTTTGGTGGACATGCTCTGGGGGCAAGTATTAAGCAAGATCTGAAGTGCCATATTGATTGATGAATGTGGGCGTGGCCTATTCATCAATATCTGCCATCTTATGCTGTCACTCCATTTATTGCGAGCTGGAACAAGGTAGAGACATGAAACTTGGTACCATAACTAGAAATGATGTGCAAATGCTTCACAAGAAATATGATCCCAATCGGCCTGATGGTGGTGCTATAATAAACAATCAAAAAAAGTGAACATTTTGATCTATCTTTGATCACCTCCTCCTGTTCATGTGTAAAACCACCGCCATCAATGTGTGAGTGTGTGTGTGAATGAGAGGCAAAAGTTCAACACACTTTGTTAACGTACCAGAGAACTATAGTACAATCCATTCACAAAATCGGATGTTATTTACTATATGGACATCTTTGTGGAAATTTGACATTTTTTTCCCGCTGCATACAGTGCAATGACAAAACATGTGTGTGACTGATCTCACTCCTTCTTTAACACTAGAAGTGCCGGAACTACTAGAACGGCCATGACGGTCATTTTGACCGCTAGATTCCAAACTCTATAATCTCTCATGATAAATACCAAATTGAGAAATTAATGCATTTATTGTGTTAAGATAATATTTAAAAAAAACAAAATGACACCAAAATGTGCATTTTAACAAGTTTAATTATACATTTATAAATATTCATTATCGCACTTAGCCTGCCCTTTAGCATCTCTAGCTGACGGCAAAGGCTCACTCTCCGTGCGTCTTATCCTGACACACAAGGTCTCCGTTACTTTGGTTAGATTTAGGCACAAAAAACGTGGTTAGGTTTAGGAAAAGATCAGTTACATTTGGATATTTTTTGCCACAAAACCTACTTGGTTAGGTTTAGGAAATGATGGTTGAATGAATGGTTTCAAGTGGGAATGAATGGTTTCAAGTGGGATGCGAACTACGGTCTCCTGGGTGAAAGTCGTGCACGTGACCATACTCTCAACGACCTCCGCCCCCTTTGGTGCTTTCTCGCTTTGATGACATGGAGAGACATGGTTCGGTAAAGGTTCAGCTATGGAATCAGTTACAAATCAGACCACACAACTACATGGTGAATACACTCCTTCAGCAGTCGATGGCAAGTTGCAGTACAGACAGCACGACCCCAAATGTTCTAGCACCACCTGTTGCTGTTAGACTAGAAAAAAACTCCTGTGCTTGATAGACTTTTCCTTGCTTAGATAGACTGTTCAATTTAAGTGTCAGTAGAGAAATAACTTATACCTTGATTGAGTTCCTACTTAGTGGTGAAGTGTTTGCCTTGCATGGACACACTCCTGAAAATGTAAACTAAGCTATTATCCCAGAATACCACAGAAACTCATGTGTTTATTTTCTCTTTTTTTTTTATTTTTGTTGATTGTAAATGTACTATCCACAATCCTCTTTGATTCCCTATGAGGTAGTCTTATCTGGGAGTTTCATAATCTACCTTGGCATCAGTAAGTCTTCTGAATGATGAATAGCTGGAGTTATTTGGGGGAAAGCCTTTGGCATTAATCACAATGTAAAATAATCTCCAAGATGTGCTGAATGTGTGGGGCCAGGACAGCTCACCTGATAACTTGTCTGCATTAGGCCCTGTGCTGCTGGACACTCACATGTTACATCAAGGCTTTGTTTGTAATTGAAGGTGACACTAAGCTTGTCAGTTTGGTAAGCAGGTTTGCACGTCAGTCTGAATCTGCAGTGTTGTGTGCGTCACTAAATGGGACACTGGGAAAATTAAGGGGGGGGGGGGGGTGCATGAACCTGTGACTGCTCGGAAGAAGGAAAGGAAAGTGACTGACAGCACAGTGTGGTTGACTTTCGAGATTAGTCCAGTTTCTTTTTGTAAAAGAAGAATTCGGAATACCTTCTTGTTTTGATCCTCAGGGTCTTTAGGTCCCAGTAAAGATGAGCTGTATTCCCGCCTCACACAGGTAAGCTAAATGACTAAATGCTAAACATTAATACATAACACTAAATACAAATTTCACATGATGTAACTATCTGCTCAAACTTGACCTTGACAAACCTGTGATAAATTAACTGTGGTATCATATTCTCAACAAGATAAATGATTCTCAAGGTTTCTTATACCTGAAACTAAATTTATCGAAACCTCAAAGTGGAAATGGGATTACGTACAGCAACAGCCTGGGATAAACAACATGTCAATTAGTGGCCCAATTTCAATAGCTCACTGTTTAGTAGATCCAATTAGTATTTTTAATAGAACTGTGCAATGTAGTGGTATTAAAATACCCATTGACTCTTCTTAAAGGAACAGTTCACCCCAAAATAAAAAATGGAACTAAATTGCACTTGTCTTGTGGTGCTCAAAGCGCCAAAAAGACACAAAAAACAAATAACATTTGAAAAACTCAACAGCAATGTCTCTTTCCAGAAATCATGACACGGTTACTCAAGATGATCCACGGACTAGTTGTGAGCAGTTTCATGGAGGAACGATTTTCTTTCTGTATCACAGCACAGAAGGAAGAGTGCATCTACTCATGGATAAGAGGCTAGCTAACCAAGCTAGCTAACTTTACAGCTCAGTGGAGGAAGACACCTTTCACAATCCTGAGAAGGTGTGTTTCCTTCTGCAAGTTGATACGGTGTAGTTTGGTAAAAAAAAAGAAAAAAGAAACAAGAAATAGTTCCTCCATTAAACTGGTCACAACAAGGTCTGTGGATTATCTTTAGTAACCGGGTCATGATTTCTGGAAAGAGACATTGCTGTTAACTTTTCAAATAAATGTTTTTGGCGCTTTGAGCACCACAAGCAATGTGCCATCTAGTTCCATATTGGGGAGAAGGCAGACATCTCTACAGCTGATATCTCCAAAACTGAGCAACTCACACCAAAACTATCTACATGGATTATAGCAATGCAATCCAGAGGAAAAATATGAATTTTTGATTTTGGGGTGAACTGTCTCTTTAAACTCTTTTCAATGAAAGTATTGGTTACTGGAGATTGGTCAACATAAACAGTGATTGTAGTGTCCCTTCCCTATATATTTTTTATTCAGATAATCCATACCAACTGTGTTTGTGTCTTTGTGCATACAGTATAAACACACTGTGAAACTTGTCAGGCCTTCTTTTTCTTTTCCACCCTATCTCATCCCTCCCCCATCCTTGGAGTTGAGGAGTCACTTGTTTGTTTAAGCCTGTTATGTCATTAAGTACTTATCTGCAGATTAACACAGCAGGAGACACCCCCCTCGGCATCCCTGCAGTTGTCAACATTGCTCACTTTTTTGTATTGGAACATGTCTCAGTAAAGGTCACATCAGACTTCCACATCTTTTTTTTTCCAACTGAGTGGGTCATGCCTGGCCTTGTGGTCATGTGGAAGCTACACATTTAGACTGTGTTGGAAGTATAAAGACTCATGTGAGCTGCAGGGGGATTTATGATACAGATGAGGCAGATTTTCCTGTCTCCATTTGTTTCTGGAACTGTCAATCCATTTCAGTACAGCAGATAAAATGTTGACTTCACAAACTCCCAGCAGCCCTCAAATCAGACCACAGAGCTCACTTTGATCGAACTCTGCCCTCGTGACACCAATATAAAATGCTGTAATCTGTGTTTGAGTTTCTTCTATTGAACAGAAGGGTTTTTATCATACTGTACTGTGCACAAATGGTCTGGATTTGTATGAATATTTTTTTGTCCTATGTAAAGTTGTAATATTGTATGAGAAAGCTTTTATTTGATTTCAATGTATTTGTTGTCACCAAGTGTGGCAACCTTTGTAAACCCTGAGCAGTAGCTCAAGTGTAACTTGTATTTGCGGTTATTGTAAAATGGTCTCTAGTTTCTAGTTCTATTTTATATTACAAACAAAAAGATCAGCAGAAGCAGTTTTTGTACCCTCAATTTATTGCTTAAACCTTCAATTTCTATATTTAAGAAGGCATATTTGGATTCTCTATTGCTGAAATTGATTAAGTATAGATGAGGTTGATAACCACAGACTAAATGTACCAAAATTAACCTAAAATGTGTGTGTGTGTGTGTGTGTGTGTGTGTGTGTGTGTGTGTGTGTGTGTGTGTGTGTGTGTGTGTGTGCAGTATGAACACTATTCTCAGTCAAGTAGAATCTCAATTGGAGGAGAGTCCAGTTCAGAGAAGAGGGAGCAGAGCCTACCAGGTACAACTGAAATCTTTTACCGTATTCTATTGCAGTGATCCGCCTTATTTTGCACCAGCATCTCAGACCAAAAGAAATGTGTGCATTGTTCACTCAATAAAGTTGCAAAGAAAAAAAAGAAAAAAGAAAGCGTATCTGAATAGACACTGCTTAAT
Organism: Hollardia meadi; assembly: GCA_037974645.1. NCBI lineage: Eukaryota > Metazoa > Chordata > Actinopteri > Tetraodontiformes > Triacanthodidae > Hollardia > Hollardia meadi. The sequence continues at coordinate 3,296 of JBBPCS010004962.1, read as the reverse complement.
AAACTCATCTGAAATAGTACAATTAGGCAGTGCTGATCAAAGATTTTGACACTACATATTACACACTTAAAATGTTTTCAGACACGTTAGTGTACTGTTTAGCTATAATAGGAGAACATTTCTTACCAGACTGCACAATCACATGCACTAACATGCACACTTGCATTCATTAACATGCGTGCCGGCCATCGCAGCTACCAGAGAAGCTCAGATTACAACATACACACACACGTAGGGAGTGTGACGTCATTCTGTTCAGCACACCATTACTCCACTGTATCTTTGCATAGCAAATAGTGTTTGCTGTTATATTAATGTTAAAAATATCATATAATTAACCTTCAGGTTGCTGCTTTAGCATGGATGTGAATTGACCCTAGATGGTAATGGTAAATGGAATTGCATTTATATAGCACCTTTCAGACTCCTCAAAGTGCTTTAGAACACATGTCACATTCACCCATTCACCCATTCATATACTGGTGGCAGAGACTAAGGTGCCTGCAGGGATCGAACCACCAATCAGTGGACGACCGCTCGACCCTCTGAGCCATGGTGGATTTAAAGATCTATTTTTTAAAAATCATCTTATTAGTGTTGTTTTAATAGTTTATTTTTGAAGACCATTATAAATCATTATAAATCACTCCCCTGGTACAGATCTTCCCTGAAGCCAACTTAAATGAAGAGTCGGATTCCAGCTCCTATCCTGAAGACTTTCTCTACAGAAGGGAACGTCTGCCCTCTATAGTTGTGGAGCCCACAGAGCACAGTGAGCTGGAGAGCGGGGAGCTGCGCTGGCCTCCACGATGCCTGATGAGCAACAATGTGGAGGAGGAAGAGGAGAACAGCAGTGCTGATCACACAGAGAGCTATGTGGACAGAGAGCAGCAGGAGGACACGACAATGGAAGAAGGGTATGGACCAGAGTGTTATTATTTCTCTCATCACCTCCACCACAACCTTTTAGGCTTGAAATGATGGCTTTTTAAAGACTGATGTTGAGAATTCTTGAATGATGCTGAAAATATTGTCATGTCGTTGTGAAAATCAAATTACATTTGATCTTGCCTTTCATATACCATTTGACCAATTATAACTTTACCTAGATGTCTTTTCACTATCAGGGAACTTTAAGGTTTTAAGGGATCAATGCAATAAAAACTAGACCCCATTTAATTCAAAATGAAACTACAATTCAAAAGTGTATGCAGATTTGTTTACATCCTCTGTATCCAATGTACCACCTGACTGTGTCTTTCCATTTTCTCTGTTGCAGCTCAGTTGCCAGAAAGTCTTCCATTGGACCGTCCCAGAGTCAACTGTCCCTCTCTCGGCTGACCCCGCCTGCCTCCCCCACCCCCCCTGAGGCTGCCCCACCCTGCCTGAGGAGCTGAACCTGGCAACCAGTATGGACTGAAACCACTGCAGTTCACGTGAACTATGTGTAACCTTTATAATGTGTAACCTCTGCATGTCTATCCCAATAAAAGAGAAAACCTTTGTGAAGCCTTAGATACCAAAATAAAGTACAAATTGAAACATTTGGACTAAATAAGGTCTATATTGCAATAACTAAAACTAAACGTATTCCAGTACTGCTATTATTTTATTGATACCTCTAACTTTAAATGCATTACAGTATGGACAGAAGGTAACCAGATACTGTAGCAACAATGTCCAGGACCTCTCAGTGTGATTTTTACATTTGTGATGCAAATGTCTTCCCACAGCAAACAAGCATGTGATGAATATCAGGACCAGCTAATGAAACACACACATGAAAGCCTGGTCCAGGCACAACATGTCATGTTACAGCTGTTACTGCAGTAGTGACAGCTCCAAATGTGTGATGGAATAACTCAGTCATGACATTAGTGGGCCAAAAGGAGGAGACCTCCATCATTTCCAAAGGGAATAGCTGTGGTGGCCTATGTGTGTATTTAAAGGAGGGAGTGTAGTTCAGAGATAAGACTAATGAGTCTGAATAATACATGTTTGAACGAATGTCTGACCAGTCTGGTTTTTGAGGTCTTGATAGACCATATTTTGTGCCAGCATTAAGTACTGTTAAATTCAGTTTTCTGTGTCAATGGATAACATTCGCTTTAATGGGATTTGGACCATGTGGGGACATCACAGCTAACTTCAAACCACTGAAAAGATTTACTGCAACAGTAATAATGACCTTATCCTTGAATACATGTGTGCAGAGCCTTCAAAACATTAAAATTCCTTTCGGTTAGTGACATTATTGTCAACCAGTGTAATGTTGATCACTTCTAAAACATACTGTATATAAACAGTGATTAAATGCTATCCATTTTTTATTGAAATGCTGCTGATGAATCAACAACTTTATATGTATAGTAGGTCCATCCCTATTTCAAAGAAAAAGGAAATCATAGCTATATGACTATTAATTGTTAATATTTTTATAACCTGACTTGTTTGTTATGCTGCTTTTTCTTCCAGCTCAAAGATAAAAACATATTTATTCATCCATAAAAAATGTAGTTTCAAACAAATGCATTCATTTTATTTGCATCATGTCCTTATCATGCCTACATTGTTGACTGACTTTGGTGAGGATTGAATATGACACATTAATGCTTTTGACATGAGAAACATAAAGAAAAGTAACAAATTAAAAATTTTTGTATTATGTTTCTTTGGCAAAAGCTCTGAACCTATATGCACCTTTCCATTAAATGTACTGCCAGGTTAGCCTGGAGGAATATATTTTACAACAATGAAGTTGTATTTATTTTAACATGGTTCTCATGCATAAGTTCAATATATAATGACATTGAGAAGTGTACAAAGACTATTAACTGTTTGGATCATACAGAGTTCTGACTTGGTCTGTATTTGAAGTCCTGCACCAGTTAAGTCAAACCAAAGTTAAACCTGTCCTGCACATTAACCTAAATAAAGATGGCCGCCGCATCTCCACTTCTTCCCACTGTAGCCAAAATATCCCAGATATGAGCGCTGCCATCTTGCACTGAAATTTGGAGCCAGAGTCTGTGCAGTAGTGATGGGGCAGTGCAAACACGGTATCGACTTCCCGCCCATACACCCGCCCGACCAATTGTGAGCAGGGCTAAGCTGTCTAAGCTGGGGGTTATGATCTATACTGCAGCCCACCACCAGGGGGCGATTGAGATGTTTTGGCTTCACTTTTGGGAGCTTTCATGTCATCTTTATAAACAGTCAATGGTCTCACACACACACACACACACACACACACACACACACACACACACACACACACACACACACACACACACACA
>JBBPCS010004961.1:0-10881 GCA_037974645.1 Hollardia meadi | reverse complement strand
ATAAACTCTGGGAACCATACATGATTATCATGACAGATGAAAATATAAGATCCACTTGAAAAACCTTGTAAACAGTAAAGGGAATTTTAATTTATTTTCTATTTTATTTTTTATTTTTATTTATTTATTTATTTTATTTATTTTACTAATTTGTATCCTAATTTATGACGGTGCAAGTGTGTGTGTGTGTGTGTGGTGTATGTATAACTGTTGTATTGGTACCGTATGTTCTTGGGATTGGATATTTAAAAAAAATCACAATAAACAAAAAAAAACAAAAAAAAAAAAACTGTCTACTCTCCGGTGGGTTAGACACACATTCATTGCTATCGAATTGAAGTGGAGACCAAGAAAGTTTACCTGTTGCCGAGGCTGCAGATTGCTCTTCTTCCAGTTCACCGTGAACCCCAGGGACTGAACATGCGCCAGCACCGTCTCTGTGTTCTGAACCACCCGATCTAGAGAGGGGGCACAGATCAACCAATCATCCAGATATGGCAGGAATTCTGAGACCCTGCAACTGAAGGGGAGCTAAGGCAGCTGTGACCACCCGAGTAAAGATCCTCGGTGCCAGTGACAGGCCGAATGGCAGAACCTGGAACTGGAAAACTTGGCCCAGGAACGCAAAGCGGAGAAAGGGTCTGTGTTCTGGACAAATCGGGACGTGGATATGATATGCATCCTTCAAATCGAGGGATGTAAACCATTCCCCTGATATCAGTTGGAGGCGTCTGAGGTCGAGAAACTGCAGCCAGTACCCATGAGCTACTGTTGATAAAACCCATGTGTCCGACACAACTCCCTCCCAACTGGCCTGAGAAAGTTGGGAGGGACACTCGATGGCCGGCCCCTGACCCCTATGCAGTACCGCCATTACGGCCTGCACCCTTGCCTAAGCTCCTCTACTGACCACCCCCTCTGGGCTGAGGCCTCCTCTGGGGATTTGTGGCAGAATGTTGACCGTGGGCACGAAAACTCCCCCACCCACATGTCTAGACCAGACAGGTTGCTGTAGCTTCTGAGGTGTTTTAAACCCCTGTTTGAGGGCCACGGCTGGCCTGTGGCAAGCCCTTTGAACAGTTCCCCTCATTGTAATAGAGTGCTCAGCCCTATCCAGCACCTCCTGAGAACCTGGATGAAAGACTTGACCAGGCATTACTGGCAGATTCAACAGTTCACTTCTAATGGCCTCTGGTAAAGAAGTCTGTGCCAGCCATACCTGCCTACGACATAAAACAGCTGATGACATAGCCTCCCCCACATCACGTGTCAGTTGCGAGTGAGCTGACAAAGCAGAATCAATAAGAGCGTTGGAATCCTGGTCCTCTAAGCTCATTGTTTTCCACAAGGCCGCCAGAAGGATAGCCAAGGAGTTGCCCATACGCGCCGCACGTGCAGCAGCATTAAATGAGCGTGAAATCAGATGGTCGGTTTTAGCACGCTCTTTCCTGGGGCAGCGAGGATTAGCAGAGACACGAGCCGGCCCTAGCGCCGTCCATGATGCTATTGCCTGTTCCACTGGCCGCCCACTCCAGTTTCCACTGGATAACGGGCATTAGCCAACCGTCTACAGCCCGCATTGAATTGAAGCTTTTGAGATGGTTTTTTCCATGTTGTCCTCAGCATTGAAGCATAGTCATCTGCCACTGGAATACAAGGTGGGGAACTAGTCTGAGATATGCCCTCCCAGACACCTCCCTCAGGGACTGGGTCAGACATGGGGGGCTGCAGACCGACAATTTTTGCTGCGCTAAGCACTCTAGTAATATGACCAGGCCTGTCTGGACAGCGTTCCTTCTCCCTACCACGCTCAGGCACAGAGCTGGAACAGAACCCTGGTAACGCGGCGGAGTCACTCCTCCCTAGACAGCTCACAAGCTGCACTGCAGGGATTATCCACATCTTCCCTCAGATGGGCCATCCCAAAACATGACAGGCACTCCCGATGCCCATATTTAGGGTCCATCGCTGACTGGCAGAACAGGCAGCAATACGAAGCCATGATGCCCCCGACCAAGCAGGATAAGGCCACAACACAACCCCACTGACCACGCTCAGCCGCAAAGGGTAGATTAAGCCCACACAAAGAAAATGGCCCGCACCAGTACACGCACGCACCTAGCAGGTCCAACACAAACCCCACCAACTGCGAACAGTGATATAGGGCCCAATACTCACCAACTTTGCAATAAAGTATATAAATTTACTGTTTCCGTGCTTTCGCTGAAAGAAACAGAAATTACCACAAACACTGTAGAGCCAGAGCTAGCATGCTTCTAGCAACTAACTTCTGGCTAACAAAGAAAACAATGTAATGTCTAGCTTATTACTACAATGTAGCATATAATGCAATATAAAGCAGCAAAACCACCACAATTCACAGGGACACAAGGCACCTGCACCACATGGGTGAAGAATTGAACAGTGGCTTAACAAATAAATAAATTTCCTACCTGTACCTGGTCTCTGAGGCGAGAAAGGCAAAGAGGACGAGCTGGAAGTTGTCTCCGCTTTTATAGGGCGGGTAGTTTCGCTTCCGGGTCATGGGCATGACTTTGTTGACATAAGGTCTCCAGAGTAGGCGGAAGGATGGTTATCATTCTATTAAGACCGTCGTGACGGTAAGAGTGAGGTCGAAACAGATCCCGGGGATTCCACCAGAGCCAGCTTTATGACGTTGCCTGTGCGCCGTGGTTTTGTATCATCATGCACGTGGCTTCAGATTTCACCAGCAGCGTTCCAGAAGGAGCGTCTCAGAAGCGGAGCAGTTGTTGACTAGGTGTTTTATTTTGAAAATTGACCGGATTCACTATGCCATTTGTGTGGGGACTTCCTGTCTGGCTCGATCTGCTCTGTGCAGTTTGACGCGCCTGCTCGCGCCTTCCGTCAAAATAGACTTGCTGCATTGTGCCGAGCCGTTTCTGGGACTCATCTGAAACGCGCCGCGGCGCTTTTGGTGGAATCAAAAGCATTGTCTAGAATGGCCGCGGATCGCTCCGGCTGCCATGACGCAGCCGGTTCCGGTGGGATTTAGCCGTAAAGGCTCGGTTATGCTTTCTGCATGGACGGCCGCACGGAAATGAGAGATGTGGAATCGTGACGGGAAAACATTTGGAGCTTTTATACTCCGTGTGGGTTTCTCCTCACGGAAAACCGATATTCTCCCAAACTGTAGGGGGCAGTGTATCGAAAAATCACGTCTGTAGCACGGTTTCATAGAAGTATATAAGAATTTCATTGTTTAGAACATGGTGACCCCATGAAATGTGGTGGATTAAATAACTTTTTCTGAATAGTTATCCGTGCTGCAGTAGTTTGTTTTCTGTAAATTGCATCACTAAAACAAGCTGATTTTTTTTTATCAACATTTGCTGTAGCCTACATAACGTTATTACAGATTTAGCCAACACCAGCTACATACTTGTTCTAGGCAGATAGCTACCCAGCTGTTCTAGTTAACAGTACCAGCCACAAGTAGCTCCTCAAAGTTCTCCATTTTGTCCGCATGTCCATGTCCGCACAGTTTCAGATGTGCATGGCCAGGCGAAAACCCGCCGCACGGTACCCTCGCGAAGGGGCGTGTCTGCTGGTTTGATGTCACTTGGCCACACAGACCCTTGCGGATACGTCAAGCATAAACCAAGCTTAAGACGCACAGGGCGCGGGCCTTTGCGCGTCAGCTACGGATGCCAAAGGGTATCTTGTGCGCCTGGATACGATGCGAGGGACGCATTACAAACAATCGGTATCTGACAACCTGAGATGAGAACATGAAACAAACTCCATCAGAAGTCTTTACAGCTGTTAAAGCCAACTGTCCAGACACGTTGCTTCATGTGACGCTTCAGAGGAGAGTTTATCATCAATTTTTATTAACTATTTTTCTAGAGATGCTGTGCTGTCTCGTTCCAGTAACAATGACAAATAAAGTACTTTGAACTTTGAAACAACATCTCATTTCTCTTAAAATATATTTCCTTGTTTCCTCTCTCCTCGTTTGGTTTCCTTGCATCTCTCCACATATCCTCGGTGGGAGGGACTAAGACGCAAGGAAAAGATGCAAGTGAGGGAAACGTGGATGCAATTTAAGCGAAATGGGAAGCATCCTAACTCAGGTTAGCCTATTGTTATCAGTCAACAAATGCATGTTCACCATCATAATGACACAAGGTACAGATTTTAAATTCTTAAAATAGTCAATATTTTCAAAACTATTTAAAATGTTTAGAATTGTTCAAAATGTATTGATATGAAGACAATAGTGAATGTTCAGTGTTATAAAAGTTGTTCATTGCCATCATACAGCATTCAGTCCAGTTGTTCTCTTTGTCCAATCCAAACCATTAGATGGCAGTAAGTCACAATGTTTCAGCAGTCACCCTCCTATCAGTGTATTTGATGTTTGCTCAGACCTTAACTTTATCTCCCACTGTGAATAGAAGATTGTACAGTAAGTGGTAAAATTAGTGGTAAAAATTATTTATACTCCGCACCCCAACTTCTTCTAAACTTTATTAACCAGGGACATTCTTAATTGCAAACTCAGTTTAGACTGCAGGGGGACCGTAAAGTATCTGAAACTCAGAAAAAGCAACACCCTACACTGCACCAAACTTGGCTGCCACTAACGATTAATATCATTATGGATTAATCTGTTAATTTTTACCTCCGCCAAGGAGGTTATGTTTTCACCTGTGTCCGTTTGTTGGTTTGTTTGTCACCAGGATTATGCAAAAACTACTGAATGGACTTCCACGAAACTTGGTGGAAGGATGGGGCATGGGCCAAGGAAGAAACCTTTCAATTTTGGCACAAATCAGGATAAAGGGGCGGATCCAGGATTTTTTTTTCTCTTTCTTTAACATTGTGAGATAGGGCATTTGTCGACATTTTCATTAATTTTCCAGGGAATAATACATGGATCTTGATAATAAAAATCAGGCATATTTAGAGGGCTGGTATCTATAAGTTTCTACAATTTAGTGCGAATCCAAATAAAAATCTGGATCTAGCGGATTTAAACGTGTTTTCATAGGGGGGTAGTCTTTTCCTGGCTGCTGTACAGTAACAAATAGTCCTAGAAACCTGCAACTACCACCAATGTGTAGCTAAGTTAATAGGGATTCGTAAGGTACTAACAGTTTTTATGTCTCTTCAATAGTTTTAAACATATGTCCAAACGAACATCACAGATCTTGGTGCAGATCCAGATCTGTCATTACTACTGTAGCTCCTGTGGAAAACAGCCGTATTTAAATTAGTGTTAAATGGACTATGCTCACCAGGAGCAAAATTATGTCTTCAAGGTTCTTCTTTTGTCCAAACAACAGTCCAAAAGACTTTACTATCATAAGTGACAAAGAAAAGCAGCAAATCCTTACATTTAAGAAACTGGAACCAGCAATGTTTGACATTTTGGCTTGGAAAGTGACTGAATCTATTAATCGATTATCAAAATAGTTGGCAACTCATTTTCTTTTGATTGACTAATCAATTAATCAACTAATTGTGGCAGCTCTAAGCTTGGCAGACAGAAAGATATTATGTTGGGGTCACTATAGACGTAATTCTGAATGAAGAACCAGACTTGTGGAAGCATGAGCTTGATTGCTATGGGAGACTGTATTTTTCAGGTGAAAGTCTACTTCCGCCAATACAGCATCTAATTGTTGTTATTTATAGCAACAGTTAGATGCTGTAATGGCGGAACATGTAGAGCTGCAACGATTAATCAATAAGTCAATCGAAAGAAAATTAGTTGGCAGCTATTTTGATCATCAATTAATCGTTGCAGCTGCTGAAACTTTGCAGCTTTTCTTTGTCATTTATGTTGAAATAAAGAGTCTTTAGGTGTTGGACTGCTGCTTGGACCAAAGAAACAGGATGCCACTTTGGGCTCATTGACATTTTATAGATTAATGCATTCATCGTTTACTAGTGAAAATAATCGACAGATTAACTGATAATGAAAATAATCGTTAGTAGTAGCCCTAGGAACATGGTCACAACAAATTACAGTAGGGTCCAATTTATAGCAGGGTCCACATTGACGTGCAATTACTATAGTTATTGGTGTTATTGCTGAAGTTATTTTACTGATTTTTCTCAAGATATTAGGAAGCACACATCCTCTAACACACACACACACACACACACACACACAAACAAAAGACCTCACCAGTTAAGCCCATGCAGAGTTAAAAATCTTTTGAGTTAGAAATATTGGTTGGGACAATTCAGCCACACCTTCACATTGGTAGGGATGTGTCACTACTGTCCAAATCTATACCTATGGTACTTTCTCCCCTAGTAATAGTAGTAGCAGTAGTAGTTATCCTTTTAATAAATACGTATGGTTTGTCTGTAAAGATATGCATTACTGTTGAAACAAGCAAAATGACAGGCTTTTAGCTTGGTTTCTGCTGTTACAGACAATCACAAGCTTTTAGTGCAGATTCTAGTTTTAGTGCCAACATGAATAATTTACTTGGGAGATTATTTTGTGGCCTCTGCAGTGCAGACATGGTTGCTGATAGGGCTCTTTGCGTGCCGTGTGACATGAGGTAGGAGGGAGTAGAAAGCCATATTAACTCCCCCACCAACTACTTTTAAAGCAATCCAGCGGCTGCTCTGTGTTAAAACACATACCACTTTATCTGGCCACCTCCATGCTCTATCATGAGCAGTGTAGTCCAGAACCCCTACATCGGTCGAACGCCAAACACTCGGGTGAGTAGCTAGTCTTTCAGATGCATTGATTGATAATGAGATAGAATATTGATGTTGCATGGATATGTTGCCCATGTTAAGAGTATGCATCCGTGAAAAGGGGAAGATCATGTTGGTCCGAGATAGTTGGACATCTGGTTCTGAACTGTCTTTTTTCCCCCTTGTTCTTTTCATTCAGCTGTTCTTCTTTTCAGACTCAGCGATAGTAGCTGGATGATATATGTTCCATCTTCATCATCAGGATGTGGAAAGAGGCCCTTAAATTATTGAGTGGTTGGGGATTTTCTGGAATGTGTGCTCTGGCAGGTTAGGGGAAATGGAGAGAGCAGAAATTGTATTTATTTGCATGTCTGAGAACATCATAAAGGTTGGACTTCATGAAAGTTTAAAGTTATTATACAGTTGTATTTATAATGTGTGGGTTTATGAGCTTGTGAGCATTTATTGCTGTTGTAAAAACAGGCATTAAGGATGAGTAAATTTGTCTGACATCATATTGGCTGCATCTGACCCCAGCACTCCATATGTTACTCCATGATTCAGTCACAAATTGTCAGGGCCGCTCATAGGGAGGTAAAAAGGAGCGTGGGACCAGGAGCTATGCCCCTATGCATGGGGTACAGGCTTCAGCATGGGCTACAGGATACAGGAACTAAAAGTATGTCACAGCCTATGGTGTTTCATAAGCATGTCAACAGTGTTTGTGTTATTACTCTCACTGCCAGAAGAGGGAGACAGTTCCACACTGCAGGTTTAAGGTCCCGAGTGTGTTTTGCAGGTTACAAAATGTGAGGTCAACCACACTGCCTTTTTTAGAAGCTTTGGTGGACACAATAAAGAGCAATGTGATTTGTCTTTTTAACTGTTGCTAGGCAACAATACTAGAAAACAACTTACCCAAAATCTCATGTGCCTCCTGGCCTGCTGTTTCTTGTTCAGATCGTGGTAATTATGGTCAATAAAGTCATATAGTTTTTTCAACTCGAGGGGTCCAAAAACGCAAGGTGCTCAAAGTGTCTAAAACACGAGGGGCCCTGGGCGCATTAACAGTGCACAAAAAAGACGCCTCTCACTGCAAAAAATGCTCCGTCTGGTCAGGGTCTAATTCTTACAACGCAGAATGTAACTCACTTTGGGACTTTTCTCACTCACAAATCTCTATTTTGTATTTGTTAATGATATACAGAACTGCATAGTTTAATTGTATTAATGATCCTATACAAATAGATTGCACAACTATAACGGTCAGTGCCAGTATACCACAAGTTGTGCAGCAGCATCAGCTGTGTGTTTACTGTCAGTTGCCTTTTCTGTGCTGCTATTCAGCTGTTACCAATTCAACATGCAAACCTTCCACTAAAGATAAACAGAAAATGATTGAGGAAAATAAAGCTCTGGCTGTTCGTTATTGTCATAAATTGAGGAATCTTGTCCTGTGCAAAATGCAGGTGAGGTGCACAAAAAGGCCAAATTTTTTATGTAACTTTTTCATTTTTTTGAAGAAATAAATGTCACAAGGAAATAATGAAATAAAATATGAATGCAGAATGAGAAAAAGTCTGTTTCCTGAAAACGGGAAAGACCAACTACCCTCCCTTCAGCAGAAAGACAAAACACATAACCCTCTCCTGAGCCGCGCTCCCCACTTAATATTTGTACAGCCCCTAACCATAAAATAACACTTCCCAAGGTAGAATTATCATTTATAATGGGAAGCACAAATTTATTGAATAGCTATTGCTACAAAATGCCACTGTGGAAAAAAGAGACAACTACAGTACATTGTTTTGCATAGTGCTTTTGAGGATAAACTATTGTTTATTTATATTGTAATTGTAATATGACTGCCAGTTTTCAAAATATCATCTTGTCTTTTAATTCTTCCTTCAGCCAACAGTGCTATGTCTCCACAAAGTGAATTATCCTCATGCATGCCACAATTCCACAGATGTCTACCCAGGCACCTAGTATGTGAGTATAGATCTTGCACTGTTTTAAACAGCACTGTCATGTGTATGTGTGCATGTTCATCATGCATGTTCATTTTTTCATCCACACAGACAAACAGCAAAGCACATCAGGCTTTCACAGACCTCACTCACCCATAAAAGATTCAGTGTTTGTCTCTGCTGTCTGCATTATTGAAGAGCAGAGTAGACACCATGAAACAAAGTTGTGATTATGTCATTAGACATGATGCACATGGCAGTGGGAGGGGTTAAGATTTGTGTTTGGATTGTCCCAATGATTGACCGACCCACTCAGATCAGCTGAGGAACAGGTTGCATTTATAGTCAATCACACTGCTGTTTGATTGTGACAACAGATTTTGTTTTGTCATCAACTTGTAGATGCCCAAGCCCGGGGGCAGTGGAGGGGTGCCACCTGGGAGTCGAGACAGCACTGGGATATGTCGGAGCAGTAGCATCAGCAGCGGAAATTGCGGGTCTGGAGGCAAGATACTGTCCCTGTCATCCATGAGCGAGAGTGTGCAAAGTGGCCTGAGCTACTTCTTGTCAGAGCAAGCACTGGAGCAGGAAGAAAGGCAGCAGCGCACAAGCCAGTTAGCGGAGTTTCAGCGCCTGAGAGAGGTTCGCGCAGCTGCTCAGCTAAAAAACCTGGAGGATTTCCTTAGGATGAACCATGTTTCACTCAGGGACAGCATGTCTTATGCCACTGGTATGATTTACAGGTAAGATGAGACCAAATAACAAGAATAAAGCCCTGAGCTAACATGTGAAAGTGGCTAATATAAATCTGCAACCACCCAATTACACGTAATTAAGAAGTTATGCTGTGAACCTGGAAATAAATTCCTTACCAAGAAGAGTAATCTTTGTTTATCCTACGAGCAGCGAAACAAATAAAACAATAGACCATATTCACATGTTGGCCCTTTTCCTCTAACGTCACGTTCAGGGTGGGAAGCGGAAATTATGGGATACTGTAATGCTGCTGCTAATTTCACTGCTTCCTGATTGATCTGCAACTGAAAAGAATGGATAGTGATAATCCAAATGGAAATCGGGCCATAATACAAGATAAAACAACATACTGTATTTGATAACGCATTAGCTACCTTTAGACAACGGCTAATGTGGGCATTCAACCACATCCTTGCTAACATTACCATTTGATAGTGCACATGATACCATAGGAAAGGCTACACTTACATGTACAACCCCAATTCCCAAAAAGGTGTATGCTCTATAAAACATTAATAAAACAGAATGTGATAATTTCCTAATCCTTTTTGACATTCAATTCAAATGAAGACAGTACAAAGACAATATATTAAATGTTGTATCTCTTCAACTTCATTGATTTTTGTAAATATGTTTATTCTGAATTTTATGCCAGAAATATGTTCAAACAAGTTGGGACAAGGTTCATTGGTAACAGGTGATGGTATCATGATTGAGTAAGAAAGGGGCATCCTCAAAAGGCTCAGTCCTTCACAAGCAAGGATGGGGAGAGGTTCAACACTTTGTGAAAAACTGTGTGGGCAATAGGGGTGTGCGATATGTATGGTCTACGATAATATCTTAATTGTTCTTTTAACAATGTGCCAGCTGACATTATCAAGTATGTCACTCACTTTACAAAAACCAATCAAAAACACCTTGGCCACACATTCACTGCGTCATGTGTCATACATGCACTACACGTGTGCTACAGTGCTAGTAGTCTGGCTCACCGGATGTGAGCTGCTGGTATAAAGCCTGCCATTGGCCGACTATTTCAGTCGGAATTCTGCTCCCCTTCTGCTATCTGCGTGTTACCAAGTCCCCGTTGAAATGAGAAACAACAACAACAACCTCCGAGCTAGCAACCTACACGCTGAAAATGTAGCTGCAGCATACGCCGGGTAAGATCCAGACACGGATGGCAAAATAGCTGCTGGCTAGTACTCCATTGTGTACGGATCTGCTGAAACATTCGTTGGCAAAGATGAATGGAGAGCCGTCGATGACGTTTCGAGAGCGATTGGTTGGGATTGCTGTGGACAAAGTACAAACGGCGATCCACTGGTAAAAGCAAATAACTATTAACCATCTTTCCAATTAATTTGCTCATTTCTATAGCTAACGTTACTGCATTGTGTGCAATTTGACACTAGCAAAGTCAATTATTATCAGTGGTGGAAGAAGT
>JBBPCS010004960.1:0-10883 GCA_037974645.1 Hollardia meadi | reverse complement strand
ATTATGTTAGTTTGTCCAATTACTTTTGAGCCTCTGAAAATGGGGGACTGTGCATAAAAATGGCTGTAATTCCTAAAAGGTTATTGCAATACTTTTGTTGAATGATGATAATGATGTGGGAGCTTGTTGTGTCTTTTTTCCCCCTCATTTTAATCACTGTATATACGTTTTTAATACATTATAATGTATTAGTTGATTTTAATTATAAATTGGAGGAAGCACCAGCAGAACCACACACCCCTGACAATCAACAGGACCCTAGTGGAGAGGGTGAGCACCTTCACATCACTGATGATCTGACCGTAGAGCTTTACAGAGAGTGGTGGAACATCAAGTCGACACCCAAAGGATTATACGAAGGATTATAAAGGATTCTCACCACCAAACCAACAGATTAAGTACAGATTCGATGATCAATCAAGTCCATCAAAACACTTCTTTCCTCAGGCCATATATCCATATGCCGTATATCCAGTCCACTTTATAAATGAGTCACTTTTTCTGTATGAAAGTGATGTCACAGATATCGGAGCCTGTGACACTTACATTTGATGATCGTAGTAACATTTATGATAGAATTTAAAACCTAGAAAAACTTTCTTTGGATAACTCCACAAGCCTTTGGCACACAACCTGTATGTGCGGGCCAGTTCCTAAGAGAAGAACAGGAAGAACACCAAGACACACAGGAAACAGTAACACACACACACACACACACACATGCACTGCGGTGGTCAAGATGTGGTGGATTGTGTGTGTCTCACAGGAAATAACAGGAAGTCAAGGTTTGCAGCTTGTCTGCATTTACAAGCAGCTGAAGCATGTTGCCCTCTAACTATCACAGCACCATTTCTTATTCGGGGGGGGGGGGGTTCTTACATGTTCACCCATTACACTGAGGTTCACCATAAAGTCTGACCTGTTTTTAATGTGACCCCACACCGAACATCAAAGTCATTGTGGTTTAATTCCTAATGAGACATTTGTTCACATACATTTTAACCTTTTTAACGGCCCTGACCCAGAAGTGACGGAATCATTTTAAACGATGGTGCACAACACATTAAGATTAATTAATAATAATATTATTAATAATTAATAATTTGATTTAAATCATATCCAACAGAGAACACACACAAACCTGATGATTAGACAGTCATTCTGGTAGGAGGCCAACAGCAATTTCTGTACGCTGTTGATTGTGTCAAGTTTTTCTTTTTGTATTTTATTTTAGAGATATAAAGCCATTGTTTTGTCCTGAATTAGAATGACATTTCCTTTGTACTAGTGACATTTTAGAATTCATTTCAACCCTGTTCCATGAATCTCTCTTATCAAACTTTTTATGAAAGGAAGTAGCCATAAATAAAATAAAGCCATTTTTTTTTTTTTTTTTTAAAAAGGAGAGAACTCTGGGATTGGGATCTGATGAATGTGACAACCAACCCCCGGTCTCCCCTACTCTACAATAATTAAATGTGAGGACAAAGTTTTGCCTATATTTTAATCAGTCTGCTCTCTCTCCCCTCCATTCTCCTGTTGTCTTCCTGTCACATCAGCACAAACAGAGGGAGCATAAAGACCCACATCACTCGTGATGTAGCAGCTATTTAACGTGTTTATTTCCCTCCCTAAGCAAATAATATTTGTATATAATATTCAGTAAAAACCCATTATTTGTGCTCTGCTGAACACCATGTTCTAATTTGGCTCCACCCCTAATACAAAGGGTGGAGACTTGGTGTTGGTTAAAACTGTTGTCTCTTTCTTGCTGAAACCCTGCAGCATGCATTACCAGAAACGGCTACAAGTTGCAGCCGATTGATGAAAATCTACAGTGATTATTCAGAGAATACATGCTCATAAAAACATACACATGGAGTCAAGAAGGAAACATCCCACTGTATATTTCACAATAGGTAAGTTACAAATATAATGTTTTCCTGCTCAATTGTGTTCAATTTAAAAATTAGTAATTATGTACAGTGCTGCCAGATTCAACAGGTTTCCACTCAATACTTTACTTTTACCACTTTACTGTTTTTCCCATCAACAAACATATTCCCATGGCTATATTCCCATTCCCTCGTCGACTCTGATTAGATGACTGACAAACGCATTTCAGTCAGTGCAGCTCAACATGCTGTAACAGGAAAAGGATGACCATCAAAACTAAATGTCATTTAACTTTATTACAATTTCTATTTCTATTCAATTCAATTATTATTCGGTCACAACTCTGATAAGAGACATGTTAAAGTTGACGTCTGATGCTATGAATGATGCTCTTTTAACCACAAAAACATAACACACTCAGTTTGTTACAACTCGTTCTTTAACAAATCAAAGACATTTACTTTAAAGTCTTGCTCATGTTGTTCAGTTTATATATATATTATCTTGTTTTAGTAGAATGAACTTTAGCAGCTGTGAACCTTTTACTGCATTCTACTTTTAAAAAGCTTCTGCGGTTTGTATAGATCTACAGAAAAAAAACACATTGTGGAACAGAAGCCCACTGACTTCCTGTGCAAAGATGACCTGTGGCAACCACACTCGTCTCCATCCGCCTTATTTGTTTTTGAAGCTTTCACTGCATATTGAACAGTGAATGTCAGTGAATTATCATGCAGGTGGCACCAATCTGCAGATGTGACTAATGTGGGCTTCTGAAGTCATTCAGTGGAACAGAATCAGATTCACTTGTGGAATGTGTTATTTCTTCTTGTGTTTGTGAAAATGTGCTTAAAGGGCCGCTATAAAATAATGGACATGGATGAAATTTAATTTATGTTGTGCAGAATATTTTCCTGTTACTCTGGATAATCCATAGACCTCATTGGGACACTTTAATTGAAAAACAAATCAGTGCGAGGTAGACAGCACAACTGCTGAGTGAAAAGATGATATACAAAGGCTGTACTGACCCTTTATCCAACCTGCGACAATTCAGGACTACTTTAGTCAAAGGAACTTATTTACATTGCAGTAGTTACATTTGGCGGTATGGCTCTGTTCTGGGACTTCCCTGCCCTTCCACGAGCACCGTGGAAAGCCTTGAGGCTAGGAGAGCACTCCTCCTAGCCCTTCCATATGCCGACATGGAAAGCGTGAGGCAGGGAAAGCAGCAGCAGCAAGACCCCGTACAGAACAGAGCAGGCATCAATGATATTGATTAAGTGAGACACATCATACACAGCCAGACATAAAAGGAGGAGCTGGGTTGCAAAACGGCTCGCAGAGGAAGCGGGAAGAGTAGCCAGTTAAAGCAGCTTAAATAGCGAACCCTGTTTGAAATTTGCCAATGGGTGCATAGAAAGGAATCAGCTGAGCCATCGGCTGATGTGAGCTGCCTTTGATCGGCTGATGTGTATGGAGTTAAGAGCTGGGCTTGACTTTGTGGCCTGACAGAACTAACACTACGCTCCATTTAATATTGCTAACCGTATTAAATAAATTACAGATTTATTTTATAAGTGCATTAACTAATTAATTGCAGACATTTGGAGCCCAAGTCTACGGTGGCCGAGAGAGCTCAACGCACTGCAACTTAAGAAAACACATGCAAATAGACAAAACACGAGCAAATTAAGAAAACATCTTCATCAATTTGACAACACTTGCACTGCAAACACTCACAACACAACCAAATAGAGAAAAGCACTGCAAGTAGCACAGATGACAACAGATGTGGATGTTTCTAGGAGACGCTAAAAGTGATGGGCACGCGGGACACCCGTGTCTTACTAAAATGTAAGTTTTTGTCTCTTTATTTTAATATTTGTTATGGCGTGAGTCAGATATTAGCCAGTGGCAGATATCTGTTGTTAACCTAGCCTTTGCATTTTGCTGATTAGCCTGCCAATTCAAATAATACCACGAAAAACACACCGAGCCATCATGATATCAAAATAAAGAGAAAAACTTATATTTTAGCCCATTTTAGCCGACTTCAATAACTTTGAGAGTCACAAAGAGTCGCAAAACAAAAAAGGGTTTGCAGCGCACGTGTTGTCAAATTGATGAAGATGTTTTCTTAATTTGCTAGTGTTTTGTCTTTTTGCATCATTGTCCACCTCTGATCCAATTCAGTCAGATAAAACATTTACGGTTTCATGAGGAACAAAGTAATCTCACCGCTACATCTTTTCTCTTTCAGTTCTGTTGTGTTGTGCTTGTGCAGGCGAAGTTAAGGAAGCTGTGAAAGCACGAGAGGGAGCGACCGTCACCCTGGAGACAAGAGAAACCACATGCCAAAATAATGCTCAGGTAGTGTGGACTTATGGACCTGAGAGACCGACTATACGAATCGCCACTGTGAAGGAGAGGACATTCAGGAGTGACTACGATGAGCGTTTCAGAGACAGACTGCAGCTGGACCTTCAGACCGGAGCTCTGACCATCGACCAGCTCAGAGTCAGCGACTCCGGCGTTTACAAGTGTCAGTCCATCGGCACCAGCGTCTTATCTGAGCTTGTCCACCTTGTTGTCTACAGTGAGTACAGCTGACCACTATCTGCAGTTGAACTGGAAAGGCTGCATACCTCGACAATCCAAATTTTATCTTTATACACATTAAAGGCTGAGATCACTGAAACGATGATTCTACAACTTTCTGTGTAGATTACAAAATATACAAGATGTTCACTGTCAACATTCATCTGATTCACTCCTGTGGCTGATTTTGTTGTGTTTAAACAACTTGAAGCGTGAGAGAATACACAAACCCACCCAGACTCCTGACTGCCCACATACTGACTTTCACAGCAGTGACAAAGTCACACTTCACACTTCCTGCATAAACCAAATGTTCTCAGTTCTTTTTGATGAAGTATCAGTCAAGCCAGTTTGTCAGTTCTATAGAAAAGTAGGCACAGCTCATCCCCACTGTGTGTTAGTGTTTTTTTGTTGTTTTCTGGTGTCCTAAATTTAAACTTATACAAAAAATGATCGATAATCTTCATCAGAATTGCTCCATGAGCAGAATGTGAAACGCATAGTTCACTCCTTGTTATTTTTTTTTAATGTAAACTGTTAATGAAATAGTGTCAGCTGTATTGTGCTGTGGATTATCAATCTTTTTTTGAACTATTTACCCTGAACTAGCACCCCAGGAGAGCAGCACTGCTGTGCACCTTTTGTTCTATGGATTATACTTTATACTTCATGTTTATCTAACAGCTGTATTATTCCTTTGTAGATTGAGATTTTACAAAATGTGATCACTTTCTAAGCATGATGCTTTGTTACAACACAACAGTTTACAAAGTAGTTAAACTTAGCCCCTCCTCAATCAATTACGACACGAAAATACTGGTTACATTATGACAAAAAAAACATCACAGAGATATAAAACAATGTGTGAGGTTAACACCACAGGCGCTCTTTGTTCTGCACCACGAGATTACACCAGCAGCCAGAAGAACAGAGATGCAGAGAGAGTAGTATTTTCTAGGAGAAACACAGTTTGAGGAAGAAGACTGTGATGGCGCTACAGGTGTCTCAGCACTGACACGTTGGTGAGAAAATGAGGTGATCTGGGTGTTTCCTTACATTGCTTGTCCAAACTGTTGCAGCATGACAAACTAGTGAATGTCGGTCCTGCAGAATAATGACACCAAAAGCCTCCTACTTCACTTTCTTTTAGCAGCTTCCCTTGTTGCTCACCCAACACCCAACCTGAGTCCAGTGTGCTGTTCTGTACCATTCTGTTTAGCAGTATATCGTCAAGTATACAGCAAGTGAGCACAAACTGCTTCAGCTGCAATCTTGTTGCTTCAAGGGACAGCATATTTCCGACAATTGCCGAGGCTTAAAACCTCCATAGATAGTTTTGGTCTCATCTTGAACTGGAGCATCTGCAGATTAAGTGAATTTGGGGTTTGATATTCTAGTTGTAACTCTGGCTTAGTTTTGCATTCCAATGAACAGAGCTAACTGTGTACTTGGTGGGAAACCAGTGAGGGTTCAGGCCCTTGTTGCTGCACTGCTGGTTGGTCGGGGTGCCTGCACAGTGAGGACTGGAAGAATGTGAACGTCTCACATTTCATGCCCCCCCAGTGAAGCTCATCACTGAATGTAGCAAACCAGCTGACTAGATGCATTATGTTAATGGTTTTGAGCCGTACTAAGATAACTAAGGTGTCTCTGTGGTGGGCGCTCAGAGATAAAACTATTAGCAATCCTCTCTTCTGACAATGGGTATAGTTGATTTGACAACCTTCGTACCTTTGAGCTCTGAGATGCTCAGTACCAATAGTCAAAGCCTGTATCTATACCGGAAAGTCACATTTTTCACTGTTTGTCCATCCCCAGGTTCCATCTCCCTTCCATCCATCAAGGTCACTGCGTCTTTGATCAACACAAGCTGTAGCTCAGTCACAGTGGAGTGCTTTGTGGAGAACAGCAGAGAGCTGATCCTGTCCTGGTACAGAGGGAGAGACAGACTGAAAAGTACAAGCAGCGATGTTCTGTTCTCCAGGCTGTCTCTTCCTCTGGAAATTCAGTCCCATGATGGAGACAACTACAGCTGCATGGCTGAAAACCCTGTTGAAGCAAAGTCCACCAAACTCCTTACAGAGGACCCATGTCTGAAAGATGGAGGTATGATGATGATAAAACATGGGAACACAATGCTACTTTTCACTCTATATATACTCTTTACAGTTATACAGTAAAGATAGTGAAATGATGATACTACAGCTGGTGAAAACTCAAAGCCATAAATGTTAATGTCTGGGATTGTTTGTGTTGTCGAATGCTTCATGACTTCTGAATAAATATAAAATAAATTGAGTCCCTGATTTTGTTACAGCACCTCATAGTCAAATTCCCAAACTCTTGGTGTTCTGGCACTATAACAAAATCAGGGAGAGTATCTTCAAACGTCCAAGCAGTGCTCTTTCAATTTCACTCCCTCAGAGACTAGCGGGTGTCATGCTGAAGCAACAGTACGACTGGTTATCTCTGCAGTAGTTGGCATGGCCTTGATTGTTCTTGTGGTAGACCACATCAGACTGAGAAGATAAACCTAACTGGGGTTCTGAGGATCGTCTCATCACGTCGTCATCCGAGAGACACTGAGGATCTCTCAACTTGACTCAAGCTGGAACATGTGAGGAAGGAAACGCAGGAAAAACTAATCTTGTCTTGAAACAACTTAGCGAGTTCTTACCTGCACAAGTGTCAAAAGTCGTGAATAATAATAGTGCTTTAAACGTGTTCACCTGAGCTTCATCAAAAACACAAACTGCTTCACTGGTGTTTTGGAGAAGATACTGTTCAGAATAAAATCAGAAATTTGAACAATATTTAAAGTGAGTCTGACCATTTAATGACCTGTCAAATGTTTGGTGACATTCTATATTTTTCTTATTGTCAAATCCACAAAATAATTTTGGCTTTAAATATAAAACAAATCAGACGATCAATATGAGTTCCAAAAGTCAAAAAAGTGGCCAGCTGCTGTACTACACAGTTGCCTTTGGTAGATGCCGTTGTTTGCTTGATGTTATCTGAACATACTGAAACAAACTCTGTCAGTGTCAGGACCAAGATTGTGGGTAATTTTTGCACATTAACAGGAGTTTACAAGGGAGGTTTTAGACAAAGTTATCAAAGGTTAATATTAATTCATTATACTTTGAAATGATAAGATAGTGATGATATCTCATTAGAGGCTTTTTGTCAAATAGTTTAAGTGTTCTTTTTTGAGTGTTCTTTGTGAATGGGCCAAAGGATGTTTTTTTTTCCTCCTAGGTCTACAACCACTCTATATATAAAGTGAATTTAATGTATACATACATTTGGGATGTTGATTGACTGATGGAAAGGTTAATAATAGAGGTGCCAAGAGGACCTCTTTGTATATTTTATTTTTTAAAAGAGGAATCCCACATGTCTTTTGCTTTAGAGATTTTCAGAGAGCTTAGCACCTTGTTGATTTTTTGCTTTGAAACTCCTATAATATTAAAAACAGGGTAAACTGTTTTAGGAATGGTTCCGAAACAATATACCAGGTTCTGTACTGTAAGTTGTTAAAAGCAGCCAAGATTTTATCAGACTTATGAGTTATGTTTCCATGCACTGTACAATTTGAAGGCTTTGGTGTCAGTGGGCCTATGGCCTTTCTTTGGCTTTCCATGGTTTTCCATATCATTTTGCTATTTATAATAAAGAAATGTGGCTTGGGCTTCCTTGAGTCTTGTACTGCTTTGTTTCGTGAACTCTGAATCAGATTTAAATACAGTTCAATGCAGTCTTGTTTTCATTAGAGTCCATATCTGCTCACTGCTCAGCCATGGCTAACTGCCAGATTGTCATTTAAACTAATGACATGCATGATATTGAGTTGAGTTTTATTGAATTGTTTTCTTCTTCAATATCATACACACTGCTGTTGATCTTATCTTGGCTGTTTTGTCAGCCCAATTTACAATAATGACCAAGATAAATGACCAAGAACATAAGAGGTCTTCCCTGTATCCAGTTCCTTAGCAGGTTTCAAAAATGATTCTAGAACATGTCAGCTCAAGGGGTCTGTATACTCCAATAATATTTTTGGACATTTGCTGTGATACATACCTGCAGTTGACATCTGCATCTGATACACAGGTGACTAACAAGGTAATGAGACACAGGTGAAACTAATTAGGGCGTGTCAGACAATCACACTGGCGGGAAGACACACAAGGTAGAGTGCGGTCTGAGACGAGAGGAGACAGGGAACCAGGAAATGACAAAAACTACGTGACCCGACGTGGTTTATCACTATAATAATAATAATAATAATAATAATAATAATAATAATAAACTTTATTTATATAGCACCTCTGAAAACAAAGTTTACAAAGTGCTTTGCCAGACAAAGCAAGACAACAGAAGTCAAACAGTCAGGCCAAAAAAAGTTTTTTTTTAAAAATGAGAACAACATTAAAACACGTAGAGCAAAGATTAAAATGCAAGACACAAAGTATTAATACAAGCAATAAAAGGACAGGAGGAAAGGCAAAAGGTAGTAAAAGACAACAGATAAAAAGAATAAGAGCAATTAAAGCAATAAGAATCAAAAGAGATGAGCAATAAAATAATACAAAGAATTAAGAAAATAAATATAAATAAAGATAAAAGGAATAAATACATAATAATAATAATAATAATAATAATAATAATAATAATAATAATAATAATAATAATAATAATAATAATATAGTAAAAAGAATGAATGAAATAAAAAGATAAAAAGACGATAAAAACAATTGCACTATTTGGTGCCATTTCACTATTCTGTACCTTATTTACCTTAAAATAGGTCCTTTATGTATGAAAATGGTCACAGTAGGAGACAGACAGATGAGGTACAAAAACACAAAAACACAGTGCAGTGTGTGTTAGACAATATATACTGCACATATACCAATAACTATTAAAATAAAATGCTTTTAGATTATGGTGCCAGTCACCCTTATTGCAAAGGGATTCCAATAATGTCTTCCTTTGTTTGGAACCAAGTGGGAAACTAGAGGCATAGGCACCATCAGTGTCGCAGAGTGTTTTCTTTGTAAATGTCTTGCCATCTTCAAATTGGACTTTTTACAATATAAACAGTTATGCTCTTTGTCCCAGGCCCTTCCACCATCCATTTTTCTTTGCTCGTTTAAATAGTAACTCTTTTTATCGTGCAGTTTCCTTTTTCCTGTCTACTTTCTCTGATACAGTGTGGCTTGATGAGCATCTAATGTTGACTCAACGATGATGATGCTGATGAGGGGTGGCAGTCTTTGATGTGGCTGCATAAGTCAATCTCGTGAGACAAGTCCGCCTTGCTTTAACAGCAGGGCAGAAAAAGGGAAAAACAAGTTGTTAATCATTTATACACTTTATTCACTTCTTTGCAGACAAGTTACTGGGTAAATTGGTGCGAAAACTTTACATCACCACACAAATAAATAAATGAAGGCATAAGTCATCTACCTGTCTGCGAGGACCACCTGCGTATTCCTGTCAATTGTATGTCTAATCTAAACAACTACAAGTGGCACATTTCTTTATGCTGGACCATGTCCAGCCTCTGTCCCTTAATCATATTGCCAATCATATGCAGTTGTAGGGTGATCAATTGTGCTCTCTCCCCAGCTGTGCTGCTGGCCTTGGTGTAGTGTACCTGCCTTCAAAGTGACCGACCTGTGTTTGCGGTCCAGCTCAACACTTTTTGGTTTGTGTTAGCCCTTTAAAAGTTACTTGAATTGATAAAAAGTCCTGGATAGTCTATAATCTGTCAAATATTACCATCAAGAGTGAAATCAAGCCATTGTGAGGCAGAAACTGGGACTGACTGACAAATATCCCTACCAGCTCATATTTACAGACAAATGAACAGTACACAATACAGCAAACTCTGGTTGTGAACACTGGTCGGGAAGCCAGTAGGACATCAGAGAACCGTGCTGACACTGAGCAGGCTAATCAGGAGATGATGATTAGTCATTTAATCATTTGATAAAATAAATACTGGTGCATGATCAATTTCTCCTCGCACCCTGGAATGAGGAAAGAAATGTTTGCTAAGCACTCTAATCAGATGGCAACACATGTTGTAATATGGTAATCATATTGGTTACTAAAACAATAAAAAATCTAATTATTCTGAGATTATTGATATTGGATATTTCCTTGTATATACATTTATGAGCAGCAGGTTATTTATTTACCTGCTGGCTGGTTATTTACTTTATTTTTTATTTAACCTTTATACAAGGTAGGTTGTCTGAGATGAAAAAACTACTGAAGCCTACTTTTTACTGAGTTAAGAAAGGATAGGTGATGAGATGACCTGAGTCAGATGATGATAACCACAACAATAAACTTCAAATATTTACTTTTGT
>JBBPCS010004959.1:0-10883 GCA_037974645.1 Hollardia meadi | reverse complement strand
CACACACACACACACACACACACACACACACACACACACACACACACACACACACACACACACACACACAGTCTCTAGGAATATTACAGTGATGTTGTCATTATAGAAGAGGTGGCACGAAAACAGTCATATATTAAATAATTTTATTTATATAAAATACCAAAACATTTATTCAGCATCAAATTGAACATAGAGTACGACATCACACACAGACTGCACGGTGAACTCTGTGAACTTTAAATAAAGTAGACGTGAAGGTAAAGAAACTAAAAAAAAAAAGAAGTTCATAAACATACAAACAGCCAGACGGGGAGGTAGGCTTTCAGTGCGTATTGATTGTCTACAGAAGTGGACATTCAGGGGTCTAAAGAAACAACTAGTTTTATCTATTTATTTTAAAAAAAGAGACATAATTAGAGAAAGTAATAATGATTATCTCACTGACAGGTTTCAGTCTGTAAAGGTTCTCCCATGTCAGGGATCAAGCCCTGGTCCAGGGCTTGATGTCTGTTTAATGTGTGCACCATCCAGTGATCCAAAACTGTGGGTCTGATCTGCAGCTGGTGATCAGTGAACAAGCAGCATAGACATTAATCTGTTATATTATCAGGAAACAAAACAAATCTTCATCTAACCTGCGCTTACATCATCTGTTTGGTGGGCTGGAGTGATATTTAGGATGAAGCCGTTTTATTGCGAACCCTGAACAGCCTTTTGTCCTCATACATCAGTCTTCAATCCTCCATCCGGTAATCCCCGTCAGAGCATCGCAGGCCCCTGAAGGTCTATTTCATAGATTAAAAGTCTCAGACATCCAAGTCAGAGTCGCTGTCTGTCACTGAGAGAAGAGTTTCTCCATCGGCGCGCTCCCCACTTTGGTCAGGACTGCACTCTCCTCCGCTGAATGAACGCGCACCGTCTGGACACATCCGGTGGTGCTGCAACCTGGAAATAAAGAGGAAAAACAAGAGTTGTTACAAGTGGGGAAGTCTGTCTAAATCTAAACCCAAGTGTGTGCTGGGCAGCAGCCTCTCAGCACCTCTTCACCCTTTCCCTTGCTTATGAGCCATACATTCGCGTGGAGGATGCTATTATTTTCATGACCAACACGGAACTCTCACACATGGAGAAGCAGGGAAGCGCTATGAGAGTTATGTTCTTTCAACACCCTCCAGCAGGTTTCTGGTGATGCAAGTGAAACCTGATATTGCATCCTGGATCACAGACTACCTGACTGGCCAGCCACAATATGTCAGAGTGGCTAGATAAACAACACCAGCGCACCTCAATGGACTACACTGGCACCATGCGTCTCCAGACTTGTGCAACAACAATCACCTGAAGCTTGACATCAGCAAAGAGCTGGTGGTGGAGGAACAGAAGGCCCCCCTGTCCTTGTTTTCATTCAGGGAGAGGAAGTGGAGAGGGTGGCCTCATACAGGCACATTGGACTCCAAATCAATATAAATCTGGACTGTTCTTCCTGAGGAGACCCAGGGCCTCAGTAGTAGCAGACAGTGCTCTGTTCTTTGCTGTGTGGTGTTGGGGTGGTGGTGTCAAGGCTGGGGAGGCCAGCAGACTCAACAAGCTGGTGAGGAAGGCCAGCGCTGTGGTCAGGCTGCAACTGGACAATCTGAAGTCAGTGGTGGAGAGGAGGATGAAGGACAGGATCAAAGCCATCATGGATTATCTCTCTCATGCTCATTTGTGTCCACTGCCATCAGACTGCACAACAGCAGCAGAGACCACAGACTGTCATCTACTCTCCCTCTCCACCGTCTTTGTTGGACTTAATTTACAAAAATAGCATACAATACATACAGTATATGTATTGTATGTTATTATATTATTGAGTTTTGTGTCTAAATGTTCTTGCATAATTTCTATTTTATTTTATTCTTATATCAAACACATTTAATTATTTATCTCTTCTCGTCATCCTTCTTATTCTGTCCTGTGCTGCTGTAACACCTGGGTTTCTCCTCTCAGGGATCAAAAAGTATTATCATACTATACAACAAGTTAAAATTGAAAAACAAAACGTATATATTTTGTTTTGTTTCTGTAAAAACACAATTAACAAAAACAAAACCCTGAACGAAACCTAAAATTAATGTTTAAATTTGATCGAAATGTTAGAAATGAAGCCATGATCAAAGCCTAACAATAAATCATCTCCTGTGCATGTGTGGTGAGCAGTTTGCACCCATTCATGCACACTTTGCCTTCACCAAGAGGGTGGTTGACCCACACACTGACCCTGAAGCACATAATAGAGAAGGAGAGAACGGAGGGAAGATCGACCAGGTCAGACTGACAGAAGGAAAACAAAAACCTAACAGCTGAATGGCCGCGCGCTTTAACGCATGAATGGCCCTTTTACGCACAACCTTGGCTTCATGTGGAGAAGAGATTTCCTGAATGAGTGAGTGAAATTAAGTGAGTGATCAATAAGGAGGCTGATTACATTTCGGACATATTGAATTGCCTTGATTTAAACAGTATTTTGATGCTTTAAGAAGAAAAATAAAGTCTTTCGGCTACTCTCCAGTGCAATACTCCAGCACGTATAAGTTGCCTATTGTGAGACAACTTATTTTCAGTCAAAGTCACTGACCTGTTTTTGGCTGCTGCAGCCCGGTCTCTCTGTCTCCGGTTTTTGAACCAGTTCCCAACTTGAGTCGGTGTGAGTCCGGTTGCGTTCGCCAGCTCCCGTTTCTTCCCGGGGTTCGGGTACGGGTCCTGCAGGTACCATTCTCTTAGCAGCCCCCGTGTGCGCTCTTTAAAGCAGTGCGTCTTTTGCTCTCCGTCCCAGATGGTCCTGGGCAACGGGAACTTCTTCCTCACACGGTACTTGTCGACCGGTCCAAGCGGCCGCCCCCGGAGCTTCTCTGCCTCCCGGTAGTGAGCTTCGAGCCACATTGCTTGTAGTTTACCGTGCGAGGCGCGCGTGAAGCGGTGCGTCTCTAGGATGTGGTAAAGCTCGCGGAAACTCCCCGTGTGGTAGGCCACCACGGCGCGGGCCCGCTGCACGGCTTCGTGCTCAGAGATGGAGTCGCGACCGTCTGCGGTCACCGGGAGTGACCAAAGGAAGCGGGCCAGCCGCTCGATGTCTCCGGTCTCCTCCAGAGTCTCACAGACGCTGGCAATCTGCGCCGCAGAGAAACACAGTCCCGGGAGAGCCAGGGGAGGACAGGCAGAGGGAGGGTCCTCTGGGGACTGAGAGCGGACCAGAATAGGGGGCCCATCCGCGAAATGGGGCAGGATGATACGGGAGGCTGAGAAAAAGTCGAGCGGCGATCTGAACACCATCTGGATGACAGAGTGAAGCCAAAGAGGAGACGAAGTGTGTCTCGGTACCAGTCTGACAGCAATCTGCTGAAGTCTGACTCTTTAGCTTACCTGGGAGTCAGGGAGGGACCCTGAATCTGACTTCTGATTGGACACCTTGGAGCTGATGCGGGGTCGTCATGGCAGCACTGTCAATCAAACACAGAGGATTTATCTCCCTTCCTTTGAGCGCAGGCTGGACACAAGTCTCATTTGAACTGCCATTCTATTGTGGACCATTTTTATAAAACAGGAAACAGATATTTTGAACAAATGAAAACTGAACTCGAAGTCCACTTAATTACTTTTTCTACAAATTAACATGAGTGAGCAAATTCGAAGCTAACCAGAAACAGCATCAGAAACAAAAACAAAACACCACCACTTCTGTTATTATTTCTTATTAATGATTATCATATGTATTTACACTATTCAGAAGAACTAAGGCCCTTTAAGCATTGTGTAACTCTGATGTGTCACATCTAAAAAAAAGAGACAAGAGTAGAAAACATCTTGATACAAAAATCAACTGACATCACCGTCTGCTATCAACTAAATCTCATAACCTCTGTGGTCCTGCCGGTAAGCTGCTTGCATCATTAATAGCAGTAATGTGGACGGTGTGATTGAAAATCTCACCCAGACCTGAAAGCGTATGTTTCTGTAAGTGGTCTCCCGCCACTCTAATCACTTTCTAATCACTTTTCTATTCTCTAATATCCATAAATTCAGAGATAAGCTCCAGCTCCATTATATTACCTTGGATTAGCATCGGGCCTATACAGCCTGCAAACATTAGTCTAATAGAGCAGCAGTTTCAATCAGCATTAACACATTTTGGTTACCCTGGGCCTGGGCCATATGCTTCGGAGTGTGGCAGGCTTCATGCAGAGTTAGTGCATGTGTGCATATATATGTGTTTGTGTTATATGAATATAAATTAGATATTTTTGGGTTCAGCAAACAACAGAACTTCCACCAAAACAGCAAAACACACGATTTTATACCTTTGTGATGCACCATCTCGTTCTATTCTGTCACACACACTCGGCTCCAGTGCAGATGTGTTGGGCGTGAAAAACGGGGTCACCCAGCTTAAAAGGGTTAATGCCAATTACCCCGACAGACAGATGTCCCCGCATTGGGGGTGTCAGAAGATGTGTGCCAGTTTTTCCACCCCTCATGATGCTTGGGGTTCGTGCTTGTCATGGTAATCTCTCCTTCCTTTATTACATCAAATCAGTTTGTTTATGTCGAATCTATCAAAATCAACAATTGCAAAAAGACCCAAATAAGAAAAATGGGGTGAATGCTGAAAAATTAAAGAGGAATTATAAGAACAAAATGAGGGAAAGGGGACTAAGAAGAAAGAAAGTTTCAGCAAGTCAAACAAAAGCTATTCCCCGTAAGTCTTTAGCCTTCAGCGAGCTAACTGCTAACAACCAACTGTGGACTGATAAAGAGAGAATAGGCCTACAATGTGTGCTTTAAACAGTATGTGCTTTAAAAGTTAATGAGTAGGATCTCTATAACACACTTACAGCCGGTGTAAGAACATTAAAAGCATTACCTATGACATCGTCAGACGTTTGAAACGTGATCAAACATGATGCAGCAGAACCTCCTCTCTCTTTCACACATTCTTCCTCGTCAAAATCTGTTGCCTACATTACCCAAAATACAACCGGGCCACCACAGGAGTGCAATGCTAAATTGGTGGATTAGTTAATCTGAAAAAAACAAAACACCTTAGACTAATAGTAAAACTCAGACATTCACATACAAAGCTGAATAAAGGTGAAAAGATTTTTCAGGCACATTTTGCAGCATGCAACTGTTTCAGTGTCAGTTAAGTTTCTGTTTCTCTTCTCCTGGCACATACATTCACATCAAGTATCTCATCCTGCTCCACTTGAGATGCTTGAGCCCACAGAGCGTCACGGCACTGTCTCTCCTCCGTGTGTTTTAACAGCAGAATAACAGACAAACAGCCTCTGAGTGACAGTCATGGCCAGGGCTCCTCCAAGTTGAAAAGATAATTCTTCCAATTGAAGCAGGAAGGACACACACCAAACACACTGAAGGGAAATATATTCAAAGATGTGTATGTGTTGTGGTGATGGGGGGGGGGGGGGGGGGTGTGTTGTAATGGTGACAATTAAGTTAATTCAGCTACATCTCCTTTCAGCGACAGGACAATTATCAGGTAGGAGGAGGAGGGGAAGCAGCTAAAAGCGGGTGGATGACACTTCCAGGGTGGCTGGAGGAACACAGCGAGGATACAAAGTGAGTCGCCTCTGAGCGTCTCCTTATCCCCCGTAAACAAAAGCCCGGCTCCTAATTAACCTCTCCACTGACCTCCACAACTTAACACTGACCTCTTAAGCCCTGAAACTTTAACCCCCTCACCCCATCTCATTGGAAGAGGCTGTACAGCCCCCCTAACTCCCCTCAAAGCCTCCACCTCGTTAAGCCACTAATCACTTCCTGAGTCTTTGTTGTGCTTTTGTGCTCTTACAGGGCTCCAGGAGAGTTTGGTGCACAATGGTACCCCTCAAAAAAACAGGAAGGGCGGGGGTAAATTGTGGCAGACTGAGAATGCTGAAAATTTAGATGTGAAGAGAGCCCACTAACCTAACGCTAAATGTGCCGGTAAATTGAGCGTCCGATAGTTGGGTGATCGATGAGATAGTTGCCAGAAAAGTAATCAACAATTCTGATAATCAATCTATCATGTAGAAGAATAACTAAACATGTTGGGAAATATACTTATCCGCTTTCTTGCTGAGAGACAGACGAGAAAATTGATACCACTCTCATGTCTGTGTGCTAAATATGTAGCTACAGGTAGGTAGGTGGTGTTTAGCCTAGCTTAACATAAAGACTGGAAACAGGGGGAAACAGCTAGCCTAGCTCTGTCTGAAAGTAACAAAATCTGCCAGCAGCACCTCTAAAGCCCATTAATTAACATAAAATGCAAAACACAAAGTGTATAACTGTGAAGTTGTGGTTTCACTGGGGGTTATGTGTGGAAAAGGCCCTGCTAAGCTAAGCTAAGCTAAGCGTCTCCTGATTGTAGCTTCATGTTTAGCACACAGTCATGAGAGTGGTATCAATCTTCTCGTATTTATCTCGGCAAGAACACAAAAATGTTGGACTACTCCTTCAAGTCATCAATGAAGGAAAATTGTGGTTCCTCTCAAACGTGAAGATTTGCTGCTGTAACTGTAAATTAAATATCTTTTGGTCTGCGAATATTAATCAAAAGAATTGAGCAATTTGATGGGCATCTCTATTATTCTCTGACAAGGACTAATTGATCATTTATTTATTTTTTAAGTAATAAATTGTTAGTCATCCTCATCATCATGGTCCAAAACCAGGAAGGTTGTGTGTGTGTGGTCACCATTTGACCACATCTTGACCCCTGTCAGAGAAATCTGAGGAGGGCAGGTACTCAAGTAACTGTACCTGGCCAACTAATCCTGGCCCCTGATTGGTTTGTAACCCAATACCTCAAAGTAAATCCTGCCACTTTTACTGGTGAGACGTTAGTCCGACTGCGTGAGTGCTGAAACAGCTGGAGAAGAGAAGTGTCTGTCAGAAACACTTAAATACATGAATACACATGTAAACACAAAACCAGGTTTGTGATACACAAACCCACGCAGATGCTCCCAAGTATCCACACACGACAGATGGGTTGACAAGCTCAGACATAAAGGCACAAACACCTTACTGATAGACGAGTAAACAAAACAATCAGATAATCAGATAATTTGACTAATAATTCCTCTTATGTGCTGCTTTCCAGGCCAGATGTTAAGGTAGTAATCGCATCATTATCCTGTGTTTTGTTTGTGTCGTATCATCACTAGCGGTGCTTAATTAATATGACACAAACACAGCAGCTGCCCGACAAACAAACCCCAGTGGCCAAAAATACAAACAGCTGGAGCCTGAACAAACATCTGACAGTCAGGTCTGCCATGGCAGAGACACACGGTCATACAGATGTAAGGAAACACACACACACACACACACACACACACACACACACACACACACACACACACACACACACACACAACACTGATCAAAATTACAAAAACAATTTCTGTAACAAATCCAAAGGAAATAAAACTATTAACTATTTTTTAAGAATTAAGGAGGTTTATTACAGGAGTTCAGACAGTAATATTACCTTCCGATTAATCATTTCCAGGCAAAGATTTACAAAAATGTACAAAAAAATATATTATATATGCACACAAAAAAACAATACATGTACACTATTGTCACCTCACCGTAACAACTTCGAGTGCTGCAACATAAATAAAACAAAATCAAACCCAAGTAGGATCAATATTATTAAATATTAGTCATGTTGCCTTTTAGCGAAGATCAAAATCATCTGTTCAGTTACAATAAATAATTTCACATGTAATGCAGATCATATGAGTAGAAGAGTTTATACTTATGCAAGCATAAAAATGATATTCATTTAGATTCCTACTGTATTAAAAAGTGCATTTTATGAATTTTGTTGCATATTGAAAGACTAAATATTAATTCAAATGTATGTTGTGTGCATCTATGTTATATGAGTTTGTTGTGTCTGGTAAGACCAATATGGAAATAAATTGTTCGAACCTTTAGTTGTCCATAACACTTTGTTTTCTATGAGGTTTATGGTTTGTTTTGTTTTTTACATTTTGTTTCATTTTGCGTGTCTGTGTTTTTTGCACAGTGTGTTATGTTTAGATTGTTTTATGCATGTATGCTTGACACAGTAATAAATTATTTAATCCATACAATATTCATTTAAATTTCAGTAATATCACATTAAACGTTCATCACCCTTAATCCCACGATGGCAGCCTGTTTAAATACAGGGAGGTACAACATAAGTGAATATTATTTATGGTTAGTATACTGTAATATACAGTATAATATATATTTCCCTTACTGTATATCTGATAATAAAACTGTTTTTGTTTGATACAAGTTTCATATCTTTAATTGATTTAATGGAAATCACACCTATGGCTGCATCTAAGGCAGGGGGAAAAAACATTGATCACAGATGTTTTGAGGCTTTTGCAGAGCCTAGATCATGATTTTTGGACTGCACAGCATAGATGTGTTTATAGTAGAAAACACATGAAATGATCAGTTGGACTAGGAATAAGTGGTGGAGGAACTAGAATAAGGCAAAGCCTGATGAGATAGATAATCAAAGTGGGGCAGGGGTGTATAGGAATAAAAAGAGAGAGAGGATGGAGTGAAATGAAGTTGGGATCAGAATGAGTGAAAAGAGACGGAAGGCAAAGAGGGGAGTGAGGGAGGGGGGGCTATAGCCTCTGTCTTGTCTGGTGTGGTTTGGGGTAATCTGGTCTAATCTGCTGCATGTTAACCTATCTGAGCAACAAGAGCCAGATTATCCCTCTAACAATGGCCACACGCTCATCTGCTAAATTACTCCACTCAAAATCATATGCTGAGACACGGAAACATGCAGAGACATCGCTCAGGCTCAGACGCACGAAGAAGATTTCGGGGGGGGGGGAAGCATCAATATATTATATTTTACTGTGCAAAGATTGTACTCCTTTTGAGCTCTCATTTGGAGCTCAGAGGAGTGACACCAGTGCAGAGTCACCATTTCTCTCCCCAAGGTTACAGCCAGCCTTCGCTTTGAAGAGACAAGAGTGGGTGGAGGAAGAAGAACTCAAGTAAAAGCACGGGGAGGAGACCGGTGAGCGAGGAGAAAGAGCGACACCACTTGCATTTTCCTCCCTGCTCAGCAATTCAGCTGTTGGTTTTTATTATTGTCACATGTTCTTCAATGTGTCGGGGGCGACTGGGTCAGCTGACCTTGAGATGGAGAGAGCACAACAAGCACTGGCACTGAACACCTTCACTGGCCTTTCAGGAAAGTAATGAGTAAACACAATGCTTATTACAGCTGCGATATATTATATAAATATTGCAACACAGGGCATGTTCAATGTCACCATGTATGTTCCCTGTAAGCTGAGTTTCTGAGGCAGCTGCGGCTTTTTTTTTTCAAACAGCTCCAGGTTAAAGTTTATTGATTGAGAAGCTCTGAAAGTTTCACAGAGGCTGCCATTGATTCTGATAAGAGAAGGAAATGTGAATACGAAAGGACAAAACACGACTACGACGGAGTGCTGAAAGTCTGAAAATATGTGATATGTTCATGTAATTGAACAAGTGAGACCTGTGAGGCTGTACTTAGCATTGACATAAATGAAGATGGACAACGCGTCTCCACTTCCTCCCATTGTACAAAAGGGAAGCCAAAATATCTAACCCTAACCCTGGCTTCACTTTAGGGGAGCTCTCATGTAGTCCATCTTTATATACAGTCAATGGTACTTAGCCACAGCAATGCTAAAATCAACATGCTAATATGTTCAGAGTGACAATGCTCACACTCTTATGTTAGCAGGTATAATATTGACCATGTTCGGCATCTTAGTTTAGCATGTTAGCGTGCTAACATTTGCTAATCAGCACCATAGATTTATAAAGAAGAGCTAGATACCGAATGCAAAGATAGCGCCAATCCAATGAGAATTGCTCGCCTGGCGCATACGTCAAAAAAGTTTTCTAGCTTCTGGGTTTACTTCCTGGTTATGCGGCCCGCTGAATATGCGTAGTTAAGTTTCTCTTTCCACTTGGATATCACACTCGGCCCATAGACTTTACATCGTGATGATGTCAGAGATTTTGAAATCGCTTTTATTGGCTTGAGAAAATGTTTACAAATATAAAACCTCCATTGATCAAAAACTAATATTGGAAAGAATCAACTTATAAATAATTCTAATATTGTGCATTATTCTAAATCAACAAAGTCTTGAAAAACACATTTTTACTCTTGCACAAGATCCATATCCTACATGCACAAGATATTTTCTTAAGCACAAAAACATACACTCTTTTGGAGACATAATAACACTCTAATGCAATGACAAGGGCCATTCTGCATTAAGACTAATCAAGTCCTTTTTCCAGATAACACTGTACTTTTACTTGAGTATCATTTTGAATGCAGGGCTTTAACTTGTAAGTTAAGTACTTTCCACTACTGGTACATGCAAAGTGAAAAATTTGACCTGCTGATCGTGCTCAAGCTAAAGTTAGAGCATCACTTTATTAGAATGTATCCTCTGTGGACCATGAGTATCTATAGTAAATTACATGGAAAGCCATCCAGTAGTTGTTGAGATATTTCAGTCTGATCAACCAACCAACAATCCTGCCAAACCTACATCCCTGAGAAATGTGGCTGTTAAACGAAAACCCAAATAGGCTGTGTTTCTTGGACTAATCTTGTTTTGTTCTACAAAAACATATTAAAGTGAAAGAGATTAAAGATGAGGGGTGCACAAACACATTTTAACAGGTCACTGTCTATTGTTTTGTAATATCAGGCTTAAAGTGGATTCAGTGGGTGAGTCAGTGAGAGGGCACACTCCGCAGCCCACCATCATCACATCATCAAATTAAATTCTGCCCTTTTT
>JBBPCS010004958.1:0-10883 GCA_037974645.1 Hollardia meadi | reverse complement strand
ATGCGATATTTCTGTTCAACCCCTTGAATTAAAGCTGAAAGTCTACACTTCAACCACATCCTGATTGTTTAATTTCACATCCATTGTGGTGGTGTACAAAGGCAAAATTACAAAAATTGTGTCACTGTCCAAATACTTATGGACCTAACTGTATTCCACTGTTACCTGTCCTATTTTTTATACGAGGCATTATGTCTGTCCGTTCGTCCATCCTATTCTTGTGAACGCAATATCTCAGGAAATATGACAGAAATTCATCAAATTTGGCACAAACATTTACTTGGTCTCAAGGATGAACTGATTTAGATTTTGGTGGTGTGAGTTCAAGGTCACTTTTACCTATTAAACAAGTTTTTTGTCATAACGCAAGAATTCATACGCTAATTATGACAAAATTTCACACAAACTGTGCTGATTGTATAGATCTTCTATGCTGCCCGGTTGAACGTGTGTGAAGAATCTGTGTTTCAGAATATGTAGCTTCTTTGCAGCAACATCCATTAGGGATGGGAGAAATACTCGATTCTAAAATGCATCGCAATGCAGACGTGGAAGATTCTGGATCGATTCATAAATGTCAAAAATCGATTTTCTAAATGTTACTTAACATGATGTTGACGGAGCGAAAAAGGCG
The DNA here is from genome assembly GCA_037974645.1 of Hollardia meadi. Taxonomy (NCBI): domain Eukaryota; kingdom Metazoa; phylum Chordata; class Actinopteri; order Tetraodontiformes; family Triacanthodidae; genus Hollardia; species Hollardia meadi. The sequence continues at coordinate 10,249 of JBBPCS010004958.1, read as the reverse complement.
GAACTCAGCTGCGGGGGCAGTGCAGCACACGGACAGTCTACAGCGTGCACACGCTAGAGTTAGCAGGGAGAGATGTACTTCATCTTCTCAAAAGGCAGCGGTTGCAATCATGTTTTGATTTAGTGTCTAAATAATTGCGTTTGCGAGACAAACGTTAAGTGTATGGTGAATACTTTTTACCATCACACAGCGATGTTAAGACGTTCACGGAGCAGAGCAGCGATCAGCTGTAACAAACGAGAGCGACTGATCCACACACACTGCAGCATTAAACAACTTAAACCAACTCTGTGGTGAAGAAAATCCCTCTCTGCTCAGTCTGTTCACCTCAAGAACTCTGTACCTGCTCTGCATGTTGGACAGAGAGGCTGCTCTCCACTGCTGGAGACACAATGTTAACACAGCGGAGCACTCTGCCTCCCCCTCATTTTTTTATTCTCATACAGGCAGAAGACTGTATGATGCTTTCAAATTGATTAATTCATTCATTAATGAAGTTAAATTTTTAAAATAAAAAGGCTGCAGACCATTTAATTGCCAGTTAGGTTTCATACTGTATTTCAGGGAAACTGGAGCAAGAGACTGAAAATTGTGCCCCCTTATCTATTCATTCAATCAAGAATAGATTCTGAATAAAATCAGACAAAACGATTCCCAGCCCTAAATGTAACATGTAGGGCCTATATCATGTTTACTTCTAAACTAGGCTACTTCTTGAGTTTTGGTGAGGATGGCTGAGCGTGAGCAGCTGCAGATGGATACAATCTGACCGGCACCTCCTGAATTAAAACCTTAAAATTTTGATGCATCAAGATGCATCGAGAATCGTTTTATCATCGCATCGTAGACCTCTGAATCGGAATCGAATCATGAGGTACCAAGAGATTCCCACCCCTATACACAACTGACTTGAATAAAAGCACTTATTAGAAATCACATTTGATCCCCAAGTAATACTAGTCCTATAACAAAGGCCTTGTTCAAGAGATATAGTACTTGACAGTGTCCGAAATTAACCTGACTCACAAGTTAATTGATCAATGAAAAAATCCAGCGGCCAAACATATTTTTTACTGGCCAAATTTTAGGCATATTATGTATGACTTGCTGCAGTAAAACAACATGAAAATGATCACAGAGGTACACGAGGACCTGTGGATTAATATTGTGGAGTTTGCTGATAACTTGATTTCATTTTAAAGATTTTATTCTGCCTGTGAGGCAATGAATGGGATATTGATTTCAGCATGACAGATGTGACTTATGTATTTCAACAAAGGAAAATAAGAAAAAAAATCTAAACTTTCCTGTTTTAACAACCATTGTGGCCATTTCAGTATTGATTTCTGTACTTACGAGGTGCACTTGAATGCACCATGACGTCCCTGTTTGCACCCACGCTCTTTGGCATACAAAGTGTTGTAAAAATTATGGGTGAACCTGAATGCACCATGAAGTCACTGTCCCTGTGTGTCAAACTCCGACACAGCCATTGCCCCCATCAGTGACACCAAAAGGTGGGAGATGCTTTTTGTACAAACATCTACCCGCCAGTGTGGTGGATAGCCTTACAGCATTTACTCGCCAAAATGAAAATCTAGTTAATTTTGGACCTTGACATGACTTGTCAGATTTATTGTTATTACCGTTTCTTGTTATTATTTTCCAACTTGTAGGTGGTGTTCAGGTCAACATCCAAGTAATTACCACTGGGAAACTGGGGATTATTCTGAAAGATCCGATACATCAGACTTAGGGCTGGGCGATATGGCCTATAAATAATATCTCAATATTTTTAGGCCATGCAACAATATGCAATATACATCTCAGAATACACATTTTCTCTAAAATAACATACAATAAATTTGCAAATAGTGGTTGAGGTCAGAGGATAGATAGAGGGGACCACGATTAATTGATTATTTGAGAAATGATCTGCAGATTAATCAGTCTGTGGCAGCCATATGTCACTGTAAAAGATCCAATGTGCTATCCTGGTTGTTAACATTTTGGAATGAAGAGATTACCAGACAAAGCACCTCCAACTCAGTAATGGTCTAGAAAACAGGGAGCATGTCTTGATGTCCAAGAGGCTTTCTTACAGATTGTCTTACAACAAGAGCTTCAAAGCAAAACCAGGAGGAAAATCCTCCTCGCACAAGAACAGCAATAATACCACACAAATGCCATGAAACAAATAGGCTACCACCTTTATGAAAATACTGAATTTGGATTCACCTACTGTCATTTTTACAGGACTGCCGGTAACAATAAAGGTACGCTCAGGATTTTCTGCATATATTGTGAAGTAATCCTGTCATTTTGCACACTTAGGTAGGAAACTGGACAAAAAAATCACACTTTCCCTTACTATTTAAAAATGCAGAATAATGGCAACAAAAATGTCTTATCTGACCACTTTAATCCAGTCACACGAATATAATCATTTCTAAACCCATACTTGGTAAAACCTAATTATAAAAGCATTTGCCCAAGGGTGAGCAGTGTATATTCACTCTGCAACAACACACTGACTTATGGGTCCACAAGGTGCACACAACGTACAATGGCTGGGCTTTGTTCCCTTCAACTGCTCTGAGCTACAGGGAAACACTGGGGGAGGCAAGCCAACTCTCCTCCTTGTGTGTGTGTGTGTGTGTGTGAACCTTTGACCTTCCTGATGGAAGCTGCTCCAGTGGGGAAGAAGGAGGGCTGATGTTATCATAAATACTGCTGGGCCTCCACAGCCCAGTCTTATCCCAGTACAACCACCATGTTCATCTCTTTCTTTGACAACAAATATTAACAATTTCGTAAATCTGGTTTATTGTCCAGTCCTACAGTAGTTGAGCCAGTCTCACAAAGAACTATCGACCAACCCTGCAGCTCTACAGTTTTCAGCCCAGTGTTTTAGATCTCCAGCCTGTACATAGATGATTCGGTGTGTCACAATCATCATCAACTCTCTCCATGGACAACAAGTTACAACAAACAGCAGAAAGGCAACAGAAATGAGTGAATGCTGGGAAAAGTGGAAAATTTAGCAGCTACAGTCAAACATTGTTATAATGATATTTATTGTCATTTAGCTCATTTTCAGGAAAATCAGTTAAGAAACTAACAAGAATGTCTGTTTTTGGATAATCCACCAATTAAATACAAAATACTTTTATCGTGTTTTTGTAAAAGAAATTATGAAGCAGTCCAGCTCACTGTCCCACACAGACCTGATAAACACAAAGACATTAAAGGGATATCTACAGAGAGGAAATAATTAGTCTATCATCCTGCAACAATTTTGATAATAGATCATCTCAGTGTTTTTTTGTTCAAGCAAAAATGTCATCAACATTCAACTTCTTAAATATCTGAAACTGCTGCTTTTCTCTATATTATGTGATAGTAAAATTAATAGTTTGATGGGTTAACATTCTGTTTGTCCTACAAAGCGACACATTTGAAGTTTGGCTTCAGTAACGGGCATTTTTTAAAGTTATTTTTTGGGGGGCATCTTTTGCCTTTATTTTGATAGGGACAGCCGAAGTTGAGACAGGAAAGGGGGGAGCAAATTAAATTGTCCAACCCCAGAATGCACTGTACCACATTACATGATTTAAGACAATGTGTTAACAACTGCAGAACTGGACTGCAGAATAATTGTTTTTATTGATTTTGTTTTTAAAGTATAGCAGCACATTTTCAGTGGGCTGGTTTTCTAAACTCTACATTTAGACACATTACATATTGAGACGGTTAAGCCTTTCTCAGCTTTATTCTATATTTTAGATTCCACCACTGTAAAAGCAAACCATCAAACAACGCTATATTTGCGAAGCTCTTCATTAAACCTTGATTTGAGTTTGGCTGCTCTGTTCTAAGAGGATGTCATGTGGCACAGGCCACACATCCATTGTTTCAAGTAAAACAAAAAGCTGTCATAAATGATGAGTTCTCTCCTCTTTTTTAATGTCAACAATTTTATCCTGTCTGTTTTATCAGGTATATAATTAGCAAAAGCTTATTAGGTAAGAGTTTGAAGGGAACAAAGAGCATCACCTTTGTTCCCTTTAAGCTCTTGCCCTCTTGACTAACACCGCTGAGCTGTGTGTAAGGAGGACAACAATATATCACAACATTAAAGGCAAATGTTGAATGTCCATCATTTAAACTCAAACTGAAACTGGTAACAGTTTTCCAAATATCTGGTCATTGTTGTGTAAGAAACAGTTATTTATGCTGCTAAGAAGCTTCAATGAGCTTGTAATGCATCAGATCCCACCCATGTATCTAACCACCTTCACTTAAAGAGACAGTTCACCACAAAATCAAACATATTGTACATATGTTTCCTCTTACATATCGTGCTATTTTCACTAGATAGCACTTTGCTTGTGGTGCTCAAAGCACCAAAAAATACATTTGAAAAATTCAACAGCAATGCCTCTTTGTCTAAAAGTGTGCCATCTAGTTCCATTATACTGGGGAGAAGGCAGACATCAATAATATGTATTTTTGCTTTTGGGGTGAACTGTCCCTTTAACATGCGGATTAGTTTAGGTGTATGGTGAGACTGTACCTAACAACCATGATGACAGTTTGGTGAATCAGTGAGGACTGTCACCACCCGCGCAAACACGTACACACACAGAAACCGAGGGTGCAGGGGCACAACTCTCAGCCAGGTTTGCTCCATCTCACAGCCTATCCAGTCTGTCTCAGCAGGGATAACTACCAGGTATCTCAGTGAAACTGAGAGCACCCCATTACTCAAATACTAGACATTACCACAACGATAGCCTCTGTGGTTTAAAAACATATATTCAAGACTAAATGGCTACAATTTGGCCTATAGAAGAGCACGACCCTAGAATTAAAGCAGAATAAACAATAACAAATATAACAAATGAGTCACCATGAGTCAGTGTGAATGACAGTGATGTCGGCAGCTGCCTTGTGCAATGTAGAGGTGAAGCCAAGGCTGACTGAAACATGATCCTATTTGGAAATTTATTGATGATATTTTCCTTCTGGAATTGATCACATTTCCTGACTTTCCCTGTCTTTAATAAACTGCAGATATTTTGACTTGACATGACAGGAAAATGTATGCCATGTCTATCCAGACTCATGTAACATATGTAGTGACTGATAGAGAGCTTCGTCAACAACAACAATCACCTGAAGCTCAATATCAGCAGAACCAATGAGCTTGTGCTGGACTAGAATGCTTCAAATATGGATGTTGCTGCAAAGAAGCTCCAAATTCTAAAACATGGATGCCTCACAGACATCTTCAATCCGGCAGAAGATCTATACAATATAATCCCCCCTTCTTTTCCAAAATCATGGTGTTGAATAATGGCCAGAAGTGTTTTTGCAGAATTTCATGATGCCACAGTGACGTTGACCTTTGACCTTTTGATATCTCTTAACTTTGCTCTGCTCAACTTTAACAGCATCAATCTTGGCACATGTAATGTTTAGAAGGTTTGCTAGAAGTTTTGGGCTGCATAATTTCAAAGGGAACATTCACTTTAAAAGTGTTCAATTTTGTTAGGTGGAAATTGAGGCTTCGATTATGCTGTGTTCCGTCTTCATTTACTCTGACCCAGTAACATCTGTGCTGGTGCTTACACCTCTGCAGAAAACTCCCAAGTTTCACCTTTATTTTGAAATCAAAATTATCCATATAGGCCTTGAGGTGCAGAGATATGCTCTATTTACTTTGGGTATATCTTTTTTGAGCAGGAACCAGAGCCAGAGGCCGAGGTTTTAAGAGGTTAATGATGGCTACATTCTATTTAAGTGCCCCAGTAAGTCCTGACAGTAAGCAAGCACTGCAGGGCCCTGAAACTGGAACACCTAAAGGGAATGCAGTCATCATCAATGCAATTAGCTAGTGAAACTAATAGCATTAATGATGGCTCTGTTCCATTTAAGAAGAACACTTAGTGCCAGTATGCACAGAACCAGGGCTCTAACACTGGCCAACTGAATGAAATGCAGTCATTATTAATTAATTCATTTCAAGTTAACAAACCAAAATGTCAACTGTGCCAAAAGTCTATTACAGCTTAACAATTCAGGGCTCTAACCTACCCCTTATAGAGTTCTGACATATGAAAATCAAGACGCTCCATTTGTCCAAAGGATTTCTATGAAAAAATGTTGATTTATACAACAGTAACGAAAGCTACCATATGAATTGCTGAGAAAACAAGGTTGTCTGTTTAGTCTAGGGTTGTCACGATACAAAAATTGTAAACTTCAATACAATATTAGTATAAAAACATGATACTCAATACCCCTTTCGATATAACCGCAAAAAGAAAACAAATGTCCTGAGCACACAAAATAGAATAATTTTTTCCTTTTTAAAAAAAAAAAATTAACAACCTGCACACAATGCTGGTACAGAAAAAGTCAGTCAGACTAAGACCACATAAACATATTCTGATTGTAGATCTGTTCTTTTTTTATATATATATATAGCTTTGGTACTTTCGATACTGTAGACGGCACATATTGTATCGTTTTATACATGTGCTATTGAAAAAGTATCGACAACCTTACTTTAGTCTGCAAGCCCAAGCTGAGAACTCAGATGGCATCACTATGACATCATCAGACTTGACAGAGCCACAGAAGACATTATACAATGGTTTTTATAGGCTGAGTAATACTCGTGATGAGTAAACTGTACATTGATGTGTATGTATGTGTCCTTTTTAACCTAACTTTGACAACCACAGTGATATCCTTTACTGACCAACTGGCCATGTTGGGGTATTTGTGTTATCCAAAAACCTGCGCCTGGATAAACACATCCTAATCAGGTGGACTTACAGTATATATGGGATATATTCACTTCCACAGTCATTAGGGTTGGATTTGCTCCGGTGGCAGGTGCCTGTGTGTGTGTTTACATGTGTCCAAGGCCTCCTCATCCCACAGGGCCTAGACCTGGGTTGTTATGAGCAGATGGTCATAATTACCAAAGCACAGAAAGCAGCAGCAGAGGACAGGGGGGTGTTCCTTTAAGTCACTACGTAGCCAGATTGATTTCAGCAACCTGGACGTGGTAATCCTCTTCTCAACAAGGCCAGGCAAAGGTAGTTCCCTTTAATCCACAGTGTCACCCGCACCTACGTAACTGTTGAGTTTTACTCCCTGTTGTTGTCATCAATAGCCTTCTACAATGTCCTGAGCAACAAAACTCAAATTACGGGACACACATTCAATGAGTCCAGGAGGTTGGTGAGTAAAAGGTTGCCATGTTGTTACACATCACAAAAACTACCAAAAGCATTGTTAAAGCCAAAGCAGTAAAGCTATTAACAATACGAAACCTAGTGAATAAAGCTATGTGGATGTCAAGCGTTCAGTAAAACGACAAGGGAAGCACACAAGGGGACTGTCAACGTAGAGGCTTTTGAGTAGCTTATAAGAAGAAATGTTGAGGAAGAGGAACTCGTTTTTTTCTTTGAAGTCCACTTAAAGAGCAGAACAAGTCAAGCCCTTTTTAAAAGCTGGAACTTCATATGGCTTTGCTTAAAGAGACGAGTAAATACCCCCTAAAAGCCTCCACTTTCTTGTGAGTTAGCTAGTCCACCAAGCACTTTTATTTAGGATACCAAATTCTGGCGCATGTTGCATGCTAACGGCAACACTGAGCTCGCGCTGCTGTTGCGTGGAAAAAGACTCACATTATGGGACAGTTTTAAAAATTCTTATTGTTATAACTTGTCAGCAGTTTAGTAATTAAGTCGTGGTGATTTGAAAGAAGTCGTATTCATTAATTTAGGATGAATTCGGTTGTGACAGTCAAAAGGAGGAAAAACTGCGGGGTTATTTGAAAATGTCTCGTGAAACGGGTTCAGGAAAGATGTGCCTTCCCCGTTAGAAAAAAAAGAAGCAGGTGGCGATAAAACAAAAGGCGGTTATCGTGGTAACAGCTAGCTCGCTCTTGCTTAAGACTAATTTGTAAGTTAAAGAAAACATTGAAAAGCAAACCGACCTGCATGTGTAATGTCGGACAGGTCGTAGTTTTTGGCGCTCCGGGGAAACTCCTTCAGTTTTCGGTTGGACAAGTGAAGAGCCCCACTCGCGGCAGCCTCCTCGAGCGCCTTCTCCACGCTCCGGCTTGCCGCTACTGTGGCAGGCAGCTGGGCTCCATCCCCAGCAGCCATCAAACGTCCAGGTCTACCTCCTCTTTCACTTTGTTTGGAGCGCCCGCTCCACTTTCATACCCCGTCGATACGTATGAACTCCAAACTAAGTGCCCTTTTTGTAAACTTCTTTAAAAGTAGAAAATTAAATCCGAAAATCAGTTGGCAACGTGAGTTGTGATTGCGTCCCTCACACAACGAAAGCTATCCTTCCCACTAGGACTAAACGAGAGCGGTACAAGCTGTCAATCTTTCAGGAAGTTGCATCAAGCTGGCAAATTTCGCAACAAGATTACAGGAACACTATGACTTCTCTTCAAAGTAAAAGCACAAAACTTGCCACTTCCGAAGAACAATAAAACAATCAGTTTTTCACACTAGTTCAGGAACATGGCTCACTGTCAGACATTACAGGAGTGTACATGCCTGACAATATTTTAAGCTAAGGAAATAAAAATTATAAAATTCATAACCATTTTGTTGGGACTCTATTTACCTTCTGTTGGTCTTTTGGGAGTGTTTTGTTCAGCAACATACAGAACCTCTTAAATTCAGTTAGCCAATCTGTTCACATGCTACAAAAACGCACACATTTTAAGCTGATTCTAATATATTCCAGCCTGTATTTTTTTCCACCGGGATTCATGATTTTACCACCAGATTGTTATTACTAGCTGCATGGGAGGGCTATGAAAAAATAAATAAAATGGTTACACTTCTTAATAATTTCCTAGGAAGTTTTGTAGAAAGAACTTTGTAGTACTAAGTTCTGTGACCGTCATTTTAGGTGGACTTAATTTGTCGATTTTCACAGGAATGTACTGAAAAGAACTCTTTGATTTTAATAAAGCTGAATAACTCTCAATAAATATTCCATTTCAGTATGGACAGGAGGAATAATTACAACCGTACAGTAATGAGTTACTGTGTAAAGTAATTTCAGTGTGGTTAATTTTGATCTTCATCCACATACTCTATATGATCTTTTAAATAGCAACAATGATGAAAATGGAGAATAATTGCCATAAAATCAATAAATATGTTGCTGTGTGAAAATGAAAAGGTCGTTGAGGGTCGTTACCAGCTTGACAGTTTGATATTTTAGGCTGACAACACTGACATCCTTCCTGTGAGTAGCTGCAACTCGGTGTGAAAAAAATAAAATTGTGTTTTAAATGAATATACACTGCTCCCAGAATGTATTTAATGTGTTTACTTTCTCAAGTATTGTGGCTTAGTCTGAATTTTATTTTGATAGTTAAATACGGAAGTCGACTGAAACAGTTCGTCTTTCTACCTGGCTTTCACGGTGGGGGTCTGAAGGGTGCAACCAGCGCGAGGGGGAATGGGCGTGGTCACGACGCGAGTAATTTTGACTGACACCCGTGGGGGCGGGGTCTCTGCTTGAATTTCCGGAGAAACAATATTATGTCATGTTAATACGCACCAATCAGAACAAGCATTACAGACACTTTTTTTGTGATATAATGAAATCATTAATCAATCTTAAAGCTGTGTGCAGTCACGTGATCCAATTAATGTCCCAATTATTATGAATGAAAGTTTGTCATGTTAATTGAATTTGTCCAATTCTTGTCAATCTTCTTTTTCTTCATTATAGTCGTTAAAAGATCAAATTACAAAAAATACAGTATGCTGAGTACTACTACACTAGTGTATGTCCAGTGTGTTCCATGTGTGTGCGCATCTCAATACACACACGTGTTCAAACATCCATATAAGTGCAAATGCAGTGTCAGCAGGACAGCATGTTCCCCTCTAGTCTCCCATGAGGTTTATAACCTTTTTTCTTATTCTTCCATTCTTTCAGGACCAGATGACTCCCCTGCTACACACACACACACACACACTTCTGCATTCATTAGCATTGTCCCATCCTCCCTCCATCCTTCTGTTTAGCTCTTGTGTCCTTCCTCCCTCCCTCTCCAGCGTCTCATTGGACCATCTGTCAAAGTCCTGTCTAGTCGCCCAGCTGCGACCAGGGCTTCCGTGTGTGTGTGTGTGTGTGTGTGTGTGTGTGTGTGTGTGTGTGTGTGTGTGTGTGTGTGTGTGTGTGTGTG
>JBBPCS010004957.1:0-10886 GCA_037974645.1 Hollardia meadi | reverse complement strand
CGGGTGTTTACTCTGCCTTTATCACAGCACTGAGACCAGAGTTTCTACATCACACTGGAATTCTTACTGTTGCTTTTTTCTTTGGACAGTAGCCAGGCTGCTAGCAGTTAGCCATGTTGCTAACGCTGTCTTTTTGACCACCGTGCCAAGAATAATACCTCTTGGAAACACTATGGAGAGGAAAGTTGCCTATTTCCACTTTATTGAGACACAAATAGGACACTATAAACAGTATGCTCTACGGGTTTCACTTACTGCAGATGCCCGTTAGATGCTGTAGATATCAGACTTCAGCGCAAGTGAAATTTCCAACTTAGAACTTGGAAATTCCGACTTCTCAGTTCAAATGGAACACACCATGAGTGACAGTTGGTCTCTGTGAAATGGGAAGTAAAGAACCACAATCAGCACTTTACGTTTTAAAGTGAGACAAAATTTCAGTGAACCCTGCCACTCACCTAATGCAAGCTGGAATAGGCTCCCGATGCTAAATAGATGGGAAATAAAATAACAACACATAAATGAACCAAAAATAAGCAAGACAATCTGTGACCAATTTAATGCTAAACTGATATGCTTTGGATAGACCCAGATCTCTGGAATGCACAAAACCACCCTCGAAATTGGACCCAGACTTATTGTTTCCATCATCCACATTGTCAGTATGAGTTCAACTCGCAAAACTGATATTTATGACAGGCACCTGAAGGAAGCATAATGTTAAAGTTCCCCTCCAGACATGTTCTAAAGTACATAAAAATACTCTGCTATGACTAATATTTTATTTAACATGGTTTCCCCACATTGAACATTTTTTAAAACCCTGAAAAGAGGCTGGAAGCACATCTACTCTTTCTCCCTCATTGAGAAATCCTGGATCTATGAATCACCGGCCTCTGGCCCCGCCCACCACCGCTGTTTGCCCCAGGTTAACAGGTGTAAGATCAGTTAGCATCAAGATGGCTGGTGTTAGAGGAAACATGGAGACTAGCAGACGTATCAGAATGCTAAGTGTACTTAGCATCGTTTGTTAGCTTGTAACGGGCAGTAGCTAACACAGCGTTAGTGGATGTGAAACGTACAATAATATCTGCTACGATGTTACAGTGTGTTCACATCTTGATAGTCAACCAAGTTAGCCTGGGAACTGGCTCATTGGCAGTAGAAGTATTTGTAAATTAGACAGCCATTGGCTTCCGTATTTGTGATGTACCAAATCTAGCTAATGGTGTACGTTTGAATCTCATATTTTTCTCTCCCTTCAGTAGAGGAATGTGAAAACACTTTTCTAGTGACAAACGTTGGACAGATACAAGTCAGTATAGTCCAGGTCAGACATTTTTGGGGACGTAAACATAAGAAAAACACATTTTTTGAGTGGAGGGGGTCTTGAAATTGCAGGCGAAGAAAGATGGACTCATGGGATGTGATGCATTTATTACACACATGTAGTCATGGTTGCCATTTGGACGATTGCACCGTCTATATGCTGGTGTTACTGGACTCATGACTGATGCCTCCAAAGAAATGCCATTGATCCAGATGGCCAGGTTACTGTTGCTTCACTGGAAAACCTCTTCTTTGGATGCTTAGCTGATGCAGCAGACAGCGCTACATGTCAGTTATACTAGACCCTGCTCCCATAAATTAGCATGAATGAAGGGTTTTTCCATGTGTACTCTGAATGTTGTCTGCGCTGTATTAGTTTACAACTAGTGCGTCTCTGTGTCCTGCAGTTTGCATGTAAGCAACATCCCTAAAAATCAGGTTTCAAAGTATAGGTAATCTTGCACCGACATGCAGAAAAAATGTACACACACCCACAAAGATAACAACAGGAACAAGTGTCAGGTTGCCCGGTAGGTGTGAGACCTTGGCATCATGCCACACACACACAAAAACACACAATGTACGAACCATTGACATCCATCAAAGATGAGCTGTCAGTAACTTTGCATCCCATCACCTCTTGCACTCTTTCCTAGTCACCTCCTCCCTGTCTTTCTCATTGTCTCTCCTTCCCTCCCTCATTCTTACCCCTCTGGCTCTTCCTAATACAGCCTCAGTAATCAAAGAGTTAATCATAATCCCCAGACTTGGCAGACACACAAGCTGTCTTTGTTTCAGTACAAAAAACAAAACCAAAAAACCAAAACACAGTCAGAGAGAGAGAAAAATCTTAAGTCACGTTCGTGGTCAAGTAAGCTTTAAAAATATTTTAAATGTGCTGCACTGAAACAAGCTCTCTGCACTTCAAATGGAAATCATCAGAGGGCTTACCCCCAGAGTAATCTTTAAGGGTTTAAGTGTTTTAGTTGGGGTCGCAACATTAATGACTTGTGCATGTGTGCGTGTGTGTGAACATGCATCGCTGATCCGCAGCCCAAATCTCAACCAGCGACACGTTATAAAGAAAGTTAGTCAGACATGCAGACTGTGAGAAATTTTGGCCCCCTTCCAAACTAAATATAGGAAACACAACGTTAATTTATGGCCGGTTAAGTAAAGCCAAACCAATGTGTAAAATGTTCTGCTTTCATCCTCCCAGTTTGTGGAACGAGTCCTTTCAGATGGCAGAATGATAAGATTGTTCTTTGCCATCCAGTTACATCAGTATGAGGCGTGTGGGCATGTGCAGACAGGTTTAACCCTTAACTGTGTCACATGTCATTCAGAGAAAACAAACAGCAAACTGCCTGCTTTCGTTCGAGCTGTTGCGTAGTTAAATTTTACACCAAAAACCGGTAGTGTGCTGCCTGTCTTTATCTCCACTGTGCAACAGTGAAGCCAAAATATCTCGGGTACCAGCTCTGCCATCCTGTGCTGGTGATGTCATTTGGAGCCAGAGTCAGTTGAACATTCATCATCGTGATAGAACTACCTAAAATGACAGATTTGTCCATGCGAAATAGGCTAGATGGTGCTGGAAGCTTGGAGACGTAACGACTCCCTGCAGGGTTAGCTGGTGAACTGCTGTAGGTGTCCAGCTAACCTTTAGCCAGCTGGGCTAACGGCCAATTAACAAACTTGTTGGCGTGTTAGCTTAGCTCTGTTGCTGACAGGACTGTCACTACCCGATCTCGCATGTGTGAGTGCGTCCGCCGTATTGGAGAGCCAGGGACGGCAACACCACTCAGACAAACCAGAACTGCGGTAAAAACGTTCATTTGTTATGATTCTGATTACATTTGCTAATTTGACACAGTGGTGTAGTTGCAATACTGTACTTGAAACTTTCATGCCAATAAAGGCCCTTTGAATTGAACTGAAAAATCAAAGTTATTCTACTACAGGTAATAATGAAATACTCATTCGCAAATGTAATCCTAATCATTATTAAGAGCTAAACTTAACAAATTAATCAAAGTTCTGCGTGTGGTTTAAGTGGTGTGTAAGTTCACACAGTTTATTCAAAAAGGTGTTTTAGTACCATTGACTCTCACAACTGTCTGCAAACTGTTGCCCTTTAGCAGAACAATTCTAACGCCGACAGAGGAGGTCAAATTACAGAATGGTGTGAAGCCATGATTGTATTGTGGATTCTCTGACTCACCTTCCCCTGAAAGTTATGCACTGTCAATATGGCATGCAGCACAAATTCACTGGTCAAAGTTCGGATTAATTTTGTCTCCTTGAGCAGATTTTATATCCTGTGATTCACTGTCTCATAGACTCAAAATCCGAAGCTCATCAATAAACTTTTATGGAAAAACCTGTCACTTGGAAGTCTTCAGACAGCATAGCTACACAGAGCTGCTAGCATGTCTGTAAATACTACCCAATCAAACAAATATAAAACTTTCACAATTACGTCTGTGTGTGCTGACATTTTATTCTCTGTTTATGTATGAAATTATGTTCTGAATAGTTGTTAGGTGCTATTTTTAATTAAAGTAACAGAGTAAAATAAGAGGCAACTTCTCCTATGAGGCCCACACTTTCCTGGGAAATCACTGAGATGATGAAAACGAAAATAATCGTCCGTTCTTCTTTTGCTCTCTCTGTCTCAACTTGTCCGGGGTTTTTATCCTGCTGTGTGTACCAGGAAATTGCCCCATTCTCCAGAACTGACCGCAGGTTTGTTTGTATCTCTGCCTCCTTACCAAACACAGCCAACCACACACATGATCGCACACACAGGCACATACATTCACACACAAACATGCATGCACAGACATGCACAGATGCCCACATGCACTCTAACACATGGAAGGTATGTGTAGACATTCTGTCAAATGTGTGTGTGTGTGTGTGTGTGTGTGTATTTTTAGCATCTCGCCCGTATTGTTCTGCTGTGTACCAAAGCTTTGGGAGGTCTGATGACAAATCGCGAGGTCCTGCGACATGTTTCCTGTTTACACGGCTCTACACAATAACTACCCAACTGACGCATTGTGTCTGCTTACAGTGTGTGTACAGTATTGTGAGCCTGTGTGTCTTGGCCTGTGAGTTCTTGCCCGCCTGTTTGTGCATGTCTGCCTGTAAGTGATTTGTCACCTTGTAACAGTGAAGCCCTCAGCTTCGGTCCATATTCCATAACTTTAATTGAGAGAGAAAATATTATTTCTCAGATAACTGGACAATGGTGAGCAATACAAAAACAGAAGGTTATGTTATTGTAACCCCTGTTCTATAAGTATGGGTACTGCTCTCCTCCTATCACGATCACGTATTCGCCCACTGAAATTTGCATCGAACCTCGAACTCAACCATCCTGCCGCCTCTTCAGCGAGCGGCATGGGAGCGGCAGGGTCCGTAGGTAGAGGGTTCCGCCTGTGCTTATAGATCAAGGGTTACGATAACGTAACTTTCTGTTCTATCTCACACAGACGGAACCCTCAACTGGACGGAACCCTCAACTGCTTAAAGTGCATGGAGCCCAATAAATGACCATCCTGCTGCGACCAACATTGGCCCACCACACCCACAGCCCACCTACTTCCTACTCTCATCACAACATGGAGAAGTAGGGGGCCATACCCCCCAGGTGTCCCATTCCCAGAGCCATATAGGAAACACGGGGACAAGTGGTCGCACAATGCCCAGAGAAAGGGGTTCAGGTGCAATGTAACTGACAACTATACACCCAGCAACCACCTTCAGCAGTCCTGTGTCGCCCCTCTGAGCACAAACCCTGAGAAGGAGCCCGACTTATCTGAGAGGTAGAACCGCATGAACGGGCAAGGCGTGGTCCACAACGCCACTGTCCATATGTCCTTGACACACACCCCACTGAACAGGACCGTCGACACTGCATGTGCACGGACCACAGAGGGAGGGTCTCATCCTGCCTGCCTATAGGCCTTAGAGATACACTCACACAGCCAGCTGGCAAGGCGCTTCTTGGACAGGAACTTTCCAGCCATGCCATTCCTGAACCAGACAAACAGCTGCTCCATGTATCTGATGGAGGTAGAAAAACTGGGGGACCTTCTCTGGGGCTCCCCGGAGATCGTCTCGGTCCAATTTTGAGGCAGCAATCAGACCCAGCCACACATGATGGGAGCCCACTGTGGCCAGGACCATGTGGAACGACCATAACTTGTTCCACGGCAGCAGCCACACTCAGTCAGATTGAGTCAGATTGATCACCTTTGACTTCTTCAAGGGTAATTGTTGCTTAGCGTAGCTTTACTACCTCATGAAGCTACGTTGTGCCTGTCCAGGTCATCTAAAGTTTCAGTCCTGCTTCCATATGTCAACTCTGCCCCCACCCCTCGTCATAACTGCATATCTGAACATGATGCACATGAATATGAACACGTGTTTGTATAATGTGCATGTATGTGCGTCTGTACGTCTGGGAGGAACCCATGCAGGAACTTCATATTTGGCTGAACTGATGGATAAAACATACTTTTCTGCACATGCTTGTGTGTGTGTGTGTATTAATATTTTCAGGTCCCCTGGCTGGATTGAGCGATGAGCAATGGGGCCAGCAGATGCTCTATCAACAGCAGAAGACAACAGCAAAATTTGTTTTTACAAATTACGTCTGTACATACAGCATAAAATACATCACCATGAGACAGGCATGTTTGTGTTTTTGCTGTGTTTTTAGTTGAAGCAGAGCTAATGCCAAGATGACTAATCAGGTGAGCAATAAGATTCTCAAGAAACATTTTCCATCTCATGCCTCGTCTCCCACCTCTCCCATTATCCGGCCACTTTCGGATATCTGCATGTAACAGTCTGGGACTAATTTGCCAACACACACAAACACATACACATGCCTAATTCAAGTTTTAGTTTGTTCTGCAGTGCAAAACAGAGAGTGCAGGTTGCAAATGTGAAGCAGGACACCTGAAACTCTGGAGACGTTGGCTTTCCTTTCCTTTCCTTTCCTTTCCTTTCCTTTCCTTTCCTTTCCTTTCCTTTCCTTTCCTTTCCTCACGTCACTGTCAGCTCTAAGTAGGCCTGACTCCACTTTGATGATTCCATAAAACAAGGACTTCTTTTCAGGCGACCAATCAATGGTCCCATCTGGAACAACTTTAAATGTCATTCCAACCAAATATCTGCCAAATAATCTTCAGAACGTCAGAGCAAAGAAGAAGAAAAAGAAAAAAAAAACACAAAATGAAAAGCGAGTGGGTTCACGCAACCTGTATTAGATGTAATAGGGTGTTGCAATCAGTCTGAGGGTTTTTTGGAATGTTCTTCGTGTGTTGATAGAAGCTGAAAACGTGTATGCTCGCACATTTAGATGACTGATCCATTGCAAAACCGAATAATAGAGCGAATACATCTTAAAGGGCAAGTTTAGTTATTTTGAGAAAATAAAATAACAACTTTGAAGAGAGAAAAAGACTCCAAAGATATTTAAACTCTCCTTGAAATGACTTTAATTCTCAAAAACAGGCGGAAAGTCAGGAATGAATGAGGAATGAGTAAAGTGTGGAGACTGGATGAATGTTGAAATCAAGTTGTTTGAGAATGACATGACAGTCAGGTTGGAACAATCCCCCTCTTCCTGTTTAATGTTTTATCCGAGCCAGGGCAATGAATCACCCATCTACACACACACAAGCACAAACACATACTCCTTCTTTCAAAAGCAAGGTGTGCTCTTGACTTGTTGAAACTCAAGCTTTCAGTCTCTGCCTTGACACTCATTTTCACCTTTTTTTTGTGAGGCAGATAACACATTAATCTGACGTTCCTCTTTAAGAGATGCACCAGCGACCAGGACTGTGTCAGAAGTCTTTAACCTGGCTCAAGTGCACACTTAAGGCTCGCTCGGTCCAAGCCAAACAGTTGTGCAGGTTTTGATTTCAGACCTGCTACAGCTTTTAATGGCTAAGTCAACATGAAGTCAACAGCAGAGTGTTACAGCTGCTGAACACTCAGGCTGCTTTCAAAGGCAGAAAGGTGGAACCTGAACACATTGAAACTCTTCTTCCTCACATTTTGCAAGACACAACTTGCAACTTTTCACCTGGAGGCAGCAGTTGTGTTGCCAGTCGTGCTCTCCTCCCCCACAGTTGGTCAAGTTCCCACCTCAGCAGTTGTCACTCATTTTGAGGAGCTGTCTACATGTGAAACAGCAGATAGCCTGAGGCTGACTGAGCCAGGTTTGAAGGAGTCAACAGTGAGGAAAAATATAAGTTGCACCTGTGTTTCCCACTGCTGCACTGCACATTTAGCCTCGCTGACACCTGAAGCCCTTGTCCACTGCAGGTACTTAAAGGCCATCATTCTATCTGAGGATTTTCCTACTCATTGCTTTGTTTTTTTACGGCTCCCAACTGTTTTAGCTCATTTTCACAACTCTCATCAACATCCACAACACACTATCTGCCTCGCACTGCACAGCAGACAAAGTTAGCGACTAGCTTGTAAATATTGTGCAATATTTAGCAAATAAAGAGCAGGACATTTCCATCAGGGGGTGGTGGAGACCAAAACAGAGCCCAAAAGATGTTCAGGCCCACATTGTCTCCATGCCAGCGGCAGTGCATGCAGATGCAGCAGCCGGTAGCTCCTTCAAACCTGCAGAATCTTTGGAAATCTTTGGAATTGGAGAAGGAGGCGCAGGGTTGGGATGTTTTGGGATTCCGATTGTTTTGGGACGATCACTGCCCACGGCACCTTTCGACAGTTCAAACACACCAACCCAGTAGGAGAGGGAAGAGATCCAGGATGGGAGCCATGCTAGTCCAGCTTGGACTTGAGGCTCCTCCTGGAGGGTTGCAGGAAAATGAAATGGACCATTAAAGTTCAGTGATATATTCAGTGGTCAATGTGACCAAACTGGCCTCAGAGGTGGAAACAACTGTATACTTTCCTTTCCTTTTCTGTTTTCTTTCGGTACTCATGGATTTCTTTGTGTCAGTGTTCGATATCTTTATCTGCATCACAGTTTCAGTACAGATATTTACGAGACGTCGGTCAACGTTGGCTGACTTTTCTTCGGCAACGGCAAACCAGTGAACTCAGTCGCTCTCTCTTATTGCTTGCGGTGCTGCACACTAATACACATCGACTGACAATGAGCTCACACTCTGTTCATAGCTCTGTGCTGTACGCTGCACATTTTCTTCTGTCATCACAGCTTTTCCACACACCCTCACTAATAACTTATAGAAAGCTGTTGCTGATATACACCAGCCAAGGCAGCACTGAAAATACATTTTTTACTGTCAGATCTGTGCTGGATAATGCCAATTCATACGGTTTAATAAGTGGTGTTTATGGCACAGCCTCGAGAGATCTGCTGCTTCTTATATATTTCCAGCAAAGAGGCTTTTATTGATTGTTGTACTAAGTGGACATTTGTGCACCATGGACTTGCACAAAGGACGTGGTCATATAAAAATGTACACATCCGCACACACCAGTGCAAGTCTAATTCGTTTTCGAAAGACATATAATGAAATATATAACTGAAAATGATCATATTCTGTCCTGTTTAATTGAGAGATTGTCTATACTGAGGGATTAATATGTAGTTTTATTTGTTTTCATTGTGCGCATATGTGCTTCCATACATCCATGTGTTCTTACTGTATATACTTGTGCTTAATGGGGTCTCCCAGCAGTCAGGCCACAGCTGGTTGTGTTTAGGCAGAGCAACAGACAAAGAGACACACAGACAGACATACAGACAGGTAAAATGCACTTTAAACATATCCATTAACATGTCATGCAGTTTAGTTTAGAGCTGCTCGTGACACAGCCTCAAGTTGGTGCCCCTTAATGGCAGTAAGTGGTAACAGCACTTATCTCTGATTTTGACTGAACTTGAATAACCAGAAATCACGTCAAGTTGTGTCACAAAACTAAAACTACTTCCTCCGTGGCTGCAAAGAGTTTCAGATAGTCAGCTTATGGCCTCTCTGGACTGTTAGCTTCTCTTTGCTGCTTTATAATTTATCTTTGGAGCTTTAAGTGGCACAGTATTGTCTTCAAAAACCATTTTGTGCCACTGCATCCGAAGGAACGTTAGCTACCTGTGGCAGACTTTAGCTCAAAGTGACAGAACACGTTCGATAACGTAACTGGTCATTGAAATTCTGCATTTTAATTTGACATTTTTTAATGCGAATTTTTAAGCACATGTAGATATAAAAATAACGATCTTTGTAAATGAATTTCCAAAAATCGAACCATTTAGCAGTAGCCTATGACTGTCTCCTAATGCCACGGCCCAACAAGCAAGTTTTACACAACACCAAGAGACTGCATTAACTAGCATGCCTTCAACTCAACCAGTGAAGAGGAACTTGGTAAGAATAGAAACCGTTTCCCCTGTGCTGCGATTATCTTACCGCTAACGCCATTAGCACTTGTGCGTATTTTCCAATGAAAAGCTTTATTTACACTATGTCGTCAAGGTCATTCTCACTGCAGGCAACTTGACAAATGAACAGAATCAGTGCAGTGACGAGGACCAGATCCCTCACTGGCTTCCCATATGCATATATAGCCAACTGTAGGCTGACATACACCTGCATTCATGTATTTTTCTAACATTTTTTCTGTATGTTATCGTTGTTCAAGCTGAGGGTCATTTTGTGATTCGGTCTAAATTTCTGCCATAGCTGTTTCCAAGATAGTTAGCTATAACTTGGCAGCTGGCACTGATGGACTAAATGTAAGCTAGCTGCGACTCATGTTTAGCTAACTTGGACTGGGCTGAGAATTAAATTAGAAGCCCTTGGGGCCAGGCTATGCCCTGTGTTGACATCCAGATTAAGACCAGTGATGTTGGGCCGACTCGTTGGGCATCTGGCATAAGTCCGGGAACCAGCTGTGCCAGTGATGGCCTCTGTAGCCATTTTGGCTACTTGGGCTAAATTCTGTTTTTTGGAGATTCTGAACTGAGTGGTGTTGGACTTACAGCTACTTAAGAAGCTTCACAGACATTTTCTGTCATAGGTCATTGCATCACTTTGTACAGTAGGAGCCTTTAAGACTTTTAACATTGCATACAGACTTGATGGTGGATGAACTGACACACGGGGGATCAGCCAGCCTCCGAGAGATGTGAAAGCAGACACTACAGACAGTAAATGGACAGAGAGGCAGACAGGAAGGTCAGGTTCATGAGGAATTGAAACGTATTCTCTATTTCCCCCACAAACAAACCAGTACAGAATGTTCTTGGCCGATCGCCAGCGGGTGAATGAAGAGACCATCTCTCTCTCTCTCTCTCTCTCTCTCCGTCTCTGACTGTCTGTATACCTCTCTCGCCCCACACTCCCCTCCTCCCTCGGAGCAAGAGATGAATGGTTGACAGAGTAATGGAGGAAATATCCAGCAGCCAGATTCCTCAGCTCTTGTAATGCCTTTCACACTGGCGTGAGTGTGTCACTGTGTGTGTGTGTGTGTGTGTGTGTGTGTGTGTGTGTGTGTGTGTGTGTGTGTGTGTGTGTGTGTGTGTG
>JBBPCS010004955.1:0-10886 GCA_037974645.1 Hollardia meadi | reverse complement strand
CCTGCCTCATCTACACAGCGTGAGTCTCAAGAACTATTCACCAGTGTGATTGATAACTCCGGAGACTGCTACGTCCCTATAGTCTCCGTCCTCACCAGAGTTTCTGGATTTCTGGAGCGACACCCAACTACTAAGACTACTAAGACTGTATTAAATAAAAGTCATTACCGATTCAATCTGTGGTGTGTTGTGCTGCTATTGGGTTCTACCATAACCCGTTACACATCAAGGTATAGGATGTATATTTATTCTACCTGAACTACTAAAGTTTCAAATTCTATCAGTCATTAATATTCCTTAATAACATTTCACCTGGAACTGTCTTGTATGTGTATATCTATGGCAAATGCAAAGAAATACAAAAAAACAGTTATTTGTATTTTAAACCAAAAGGTTTAGCTCCAGTATAGCTCCTTATTTTCCCCCCTTGGTTTCCATCATTTGTCCATCTTTAATTTTTTCTTTATTCTTCCCTTCTTTGCCTTGATTATGTAGCAGTCCTCCAAAACATATACCTGCCTCCTTCACATGTTATTCACTCTTCTATCTCCTGTCTTCAGATAGTTTCTTCTCTACGGAACTGCTTTCTATTTCTGTCGTACCTCTTTTGTCTTTCTATCCATCTTAACTCCTGAGCTCATTCTTCCGGCACTTCCTTCTAATGACCACCCTCATGTTCTTACACCCATCAGCTGATCTTTTCACGATGTACCTCCCTCTGTTTCACACTTCCTCGTAACTTCCATGCAACCTGTTTCCTTTGCATTTGTCTTTTGTCATTCAGCGACAGTAAGAAATCCCTTTGGACTGTTTCCATGTTGGACAGTTTCTTTAATGCTAAGCTACTACTGTTTTGTGAGGCCAATTATAGTATGATAAAAATATGTTTGGGTCCAGATGTTGCCTTGCTGCAGTAGATGAGCTACAGTCCCTGGATGGTTTTCGTCCTACAGTTTGTGTTGGGGATTATCCATATGTAAACAATGGCGCTAAGCCTTCTAGACAGAGAAAAAAAATCATGTGTGTGTGTGTGTCTTTATGGAAGAGAGACAGAGAGAGTTCATGTGCATGTATACTGTTCATGTGTAAGTGAGTGTGCAGTAACCAGGGCTCTTAGGAGAGTGTATGAGCCAGAAAAGTCAGAGAGAAAGATGACATCTAACATATTTCCTTTCTCACACACAAATGTCAGCATAATTTCCCTGCTGGACACAAATACACACATGCAACCTTCTTACACAGCAAATTCAACGCAAAGGATTGAAAGACAGAAAGAAATGTCAACAAGGCCTTGTGGGAGATGTATATGCACTTCAGCAAGGCATTGTGGGTAGCTGAGTGCATCCATGTGCTCTTGACTAACACACTCGGGCACAAAGAACAGAAGAAACTAAGCTACAGAGAAACTAACCAACCTAACTAGCTAGGTTGTTGACAAAATGTAGAGTGGCACATTGTGCTGTGTGCTGACTTACCTTTGGCCAGCCGGGCCTAAGGGCCAAACTCTCACTCTTCACCTCCACCCCGTCTTTCTGTTTCTGAGTCACACTCTGTCATTCTTCTCCCGTTTTCTCCTCCTTAATTCTTCACTCTCTCATTCTTCATCCATCTACCCTGCCTTTTCATCTCTCCTTACATCAGAACTATCACAACATGCTCCACTGTGTCCTCTCAACTTTCTCATTGCCTCATTTCCTATTCTACTCCATGCTATTCTCAAACCATTTGTCTCGTATTTGTAATCTTTCGCTTTTATTCTCATGAGAATCTTTGCTTTTGTCTCTGCGGCTGTACCCCTTTAATTATCCCTGCAGCATTCCCTTTGTCTGTGCAATGATCTGGTTGTAATAAAAAATACTTTATAACCCTGTTGTCACCACTTGTGTGCCAAAAACACCAGGAACAGGGTTGGGCCCAGATGTAGACACTGACTACAGGACAGGTTATGTTCAGTGATCTTTATTAAACTGAAGGCTTACGGGATGTAGAGGCAGGCGAGGGTCAAAACCAGGTAATCAGTCCACAAGAGCACACAAAATTCAAAACGACAAAGGCAAGATCCAAATCCAAAACAAAAGCAACATCCAGAAAACAGAGAGGCAAAAACACTGGGAAGGCTGGGATGAAGGCACACTGGGTAACACGACGAACTGGCAAAGAAAGAGGGGAAAACATGGTTTTAAATACACAAGGAAGGAAGGTTGACAAGACACAGGTGAAACTAATCAGGACGGGGCAGACAATTACAGTGGAGGGAAAAGAACAAAGGGAGCAAGTGTAAAGCAGGACAAGACACAAGAGGAGAGAATCTTCAAAATAGAACAGGAAATAAACTAGAAACTCAAAACCATAACACAGGAAATGACACACTTACACTGACACCTGACTGACACCTGTCTGTATTTGTGGCATTTAACAGCATGGCATTCCTGTTTGTGCGTGACAGAACAGAGGCAGAGAGAAACTAACAAAAATAGAGAAGGGCAGGTAAGGAAGGACATGAAGAAGAGAAGAGGGGAGAGGCAGTTGTGTGGTAGCAAAGGTGAGGAAATGCAACGGGATGAGAGTTGAGGAGAGGTGCGGAGGAGGCAACGGGTGCTGACACTGAGCTCAGGTGTTACAGTGCTGTTCTCGCATCTCCACTGGAAAAGGACCTCAGCTCATTTTAGAATCAAGAGTATCTCTGTCAAGTTGGTTACGCAGCAACAACATACTGCACCCTTTTTTCTGCGCATGTGGTCAGGAAATGTGTATGCCATTGATTTGCTCGATTTCATCAATGTGCCACAATTGGCTGTTTCAATGAGCAAATGTCAGGGAAAATTCTTATCATTTACTTATCAGTGACAGACCTCCAATTACAGCTATAACATCAGTATGCCATTTGATTAAAAATCTAAGTTCCACTGTATCCAGGGTATAAGCAGCTATACGGTGTATACCTACTTTTTTCAGTCAGCATTGTGTACTGTATGTAACTGCTAAATCCCCCCCTGATGCACATCATTCTATAGTGTGCAAAAGATAAAAAGATGCTCAAAAGATAAATAAATAAATTGATTTAAAGGAAGATTATTATATGGTCCACTTTTTTTTGAAGGAGGTTTTGGTCCTTAGCTCCTTGAAGATGGTTCTTTGAGTTTTGTTACTTAGCTATTCCACTCTTTACTATTCTTGATTATTGAGACAGAAAAAAATTTATTGCCACAATATGCGTTCACACTTGTTTGAAATGGGACGTCTTGGCCCAAAGCAGCAGAAGAGGGTATTGGCTCCTCTTTGTGCAGCTCCTCTACAGTAATAGCTACAGAGTCTTATACGTCAGTCTCCCATAAAATGACAGGAATAGATTTTCTTCTCTCCCTCTATCAATGTCCCCTGACAGTCTAGCTCTCTCTCTCTTTCTCTCTCTCTTTCTATTGTTCTCTCTTTGCCTTTTTGACTTCCCACTGTGGTTTTCAGACCCAAGACTGCTGGCTCCATTGCTACGCTTCAAGTGATCTGCAGACCGAGTTTTAAATGTTTAATGCTGCGTTGACAGACCCGTTCCCCAGCTATCCTTCGGGAGGGCCAAAGTAGGCTGGTGCAGGGTGAATGCCTCACCTTCCAGACGCAGATTACAGATTTGCACAGACAGATGAACGGAAAATGGGAAGCAGGAAGTGCGTGCCAAAGATGAGACTAGAGAAGATGAGAGAGAAAGGGTAGGAAGATGAGTAGGAATGCAGAGTCTGATAAGGTTATAGATACATAAATGTCTTAAAAACTCATTCCACAACATTAGACTGTGCAAAAATCAAGCAAATAAAGCAAAAAACAACAACAAAAAAACAATTTAAAAATAAGCAATAAAACCAACAAGTGATAGACATGCTACTGGCAGCCCATACTTGTACAAAAGAGACATAAGACAGAAGGAGAGCAGTGAAGGGAGGGAAGAGAAAGGTGTCTGAAGAGAGAGAGACAATGGAAAGCAATGAGGGGATAAGAAGGTGAAATAAATATGGGTAGAGAGGGGAGAGGTAGGGAGTAATAGCCAGGAGAGTAAAAAAAAAGGGATGGAAGAAGGGAAAGAATCAGAGATACCCAAGTGGAGGGGGAAAGGGGAAGAAGACACAAGACTCAAGAAATTGAAGGAGAGAGACAGAAAAGTGCATTTTTTTTAAGAACATCTCTACTGACATTTACATTTAGGCCAGACTGGGTAGAGCTGCTACCATGGGCATATTCCACTGACAATATGACATTTCCCACCCAAAGTGGGAGGAAAGAAGAGGAAAAAAATAGCAAATGAGGTTTTGCCCCCCACAACAACTAAAATATTCAAAAAACTGTCCAGAAAAAGTTCAAAGGGAATTCCATGACACGGCAAGTCAAAACTCAGTTGCTCACTCACAGAAGAATGAAAACAAACAGCCCCTTTAGAAAATTTTAATCCTGTTAATTAATGAAGCATATAAGAATCAGAGTCACTTCATTTGCCAAGGTGAATAAACGTACAGTGATAGTTGGTGACACCGGTATTAAAATTGTTGAAACAAGTGAAAATGACTTACATATCTTCTGCAATCCAAAGACTGAATGAGAGTTTTATACCCAGTTTCCTCAAGATGTTAATGGGAAAATTATATCAAATCATATTAATCAAATTTCATCCGCCTGCCCGCCTCCAGGCTACTGGGAATGATGGATTTAAGCACAAAGTAACAATGAGCACATTAAGCAGAGACAATTTCTATGGCAACCACAAATTGCTTCACCATAAACAACAACAACAACGACAGTGACGAACGCAAGTGAGCTCATTAGAGATGGTTAGATGCACATCTCCAACTGCCGCAAAGCACTGTGGGTATGGGGGGATGAGGAGGGTGAAGGGGTTTGATGCATTTGCAACACCAAAACCTCATTTATTCCATGCAGACAGTGTGCAATGAGAGAACGAAACACAGCAGTGAATGATGGGTGGAGGTGCAATGGAGCAATAAGGGAATAAAAGGGTGAAAAAGCAACAGAAAAGACTGAGAGAAAGATGGAATGATCTGCCTTATTTCCGAGAAAATTCAAATGACAGGGCCATTCTTCATTAGCCAGTCTTTTTACAGTGTATATGTCAACCCTGGCAACCAGACAACTGCAGAGGAGTGTGATCATAATTTATCTATTTAGAATGCAGAGGGGAGAAGGCTATGGTGCCGTACAAAGCTGTTAACTGAGCTTTCCCGCTGTGCTGTGCAGTGTAGTGCAGTGACATATTACAATGAATGTGACTATGGAGATAACGGAAGTCAAAAATAAAATTAACAGAACAGCGTATGGAGATGTAATGTTGCATATAGTAGCCACAAAGCCATACATCATATGCTGGGGACATAATGCTATATAATATGCCAGAAAAATGGGCATGTGTACGGCTCATAAAAACAACTCTACCAGTACAACAGATATACTCCTGCAGTGAATTCAAGAGTCAGGTCTCAGACATCAGACAAAAAGGCATCAGGTCTCAGGAAAAAACACTGTCAAGTCTATGGAATTGCACCATCGAACGTCAGACGAAACGACCTCAAATGAAACGGCTTCAGGCGAAAAGGTCTCAGACAGAGGAGAGAGTGGGATGCTAGGTAACGTTAGCTTAACTAACTGAAGTGTTGTTTCTAAGAATTGATAACTACATTAGCTGGCTAACATAACACATAAACCTTTTCTCTTAATAAACAATAAGAAAAGATAAACATGTCTGTGTTCTGTAGTACTATCTGTGATTACATATGATAACAATGAATCACTCTTTCAGATATGAATTTAATAGGCCAATTAAATTATTTGGTTAACCTAGCTATCTAGTGCTAGCTTAGGACACTAGATAAACTGTTGGCAGTAACTATGGCAACATGGCTACTGTGTGCTAACTACCTAGCAACTAAGGACTATAGTTTGGCTAGTTTTGACTTGTGTTGTTGCAAGTAAACTCGATGAGTTTCAAATGTCAGTTTAAACTAACACCAGTTATGTTATCAATTCATAGAAACGACACTTCTGTATTTATAAAGTTATAAAGCTCAGCTAGTTTCGCTAGCTAGCAACCAAACTCTGCTAGTTTAGCTACCGTTACCTACCAACCAACTCTCTGCTCATTCTGATACCTTTTCACCTGAAGCTGTTTCGTCTGAGGCCGCTTCGCCTGATGTTCGATGGTGCAATTCCGTAGACTTGACAGAGGTTTTCCTGAGACCTGTTGCTTTTTCATCTGATGTCTGAGACCTGACTCTGACAGCTGAGGATGTCCTAATTTGAACACCGTACTGCAGAGAAACAGAAAGAGAGAGAGAGAGAGAGAGAGAGAGAGAGAGAGAGTTCCCCGGTATTAAATGCACTGACTGTGGTGCGACCTCTTATATTTAATGCAGGCAGGCGTGTCCTCTTGTTTTAATCTTGTAAGTTTACCGGGTCAGCACCACGTTGGCTTTGATCGTTTCGATAAGCTACGACATTTACAATGAGCCTCTCACCTGCTGTTGTGAAAACAGAAAGAAAGAAACAGAAAGAGGATGGGCGAGGCAAGCCGGTGTGTGTGCACTCAGAGAGTGAGGTGTAGGTCTGTTGTGTGTATGTGAGGAAAAAAGAACTTAAGGCAAAAGCAAGGTGCGCACATAAAAGTAGTTTGTGAGTCAATAAAGTAAAGAATTAAGTAGAATTGAAATGTTGAAATGAAAAATTGCCTATAGAAATAGGGAAATCAATGTATTCATCCATTCAGCCCCCGCCGTCCCGGCCACAGCAATGCTGTCAGTCTGTGGGAAACACTGCAGTGTATTCAGATGTATTGTATATCTATTAAAAGTATTGCTAAAACTAATAAAAGCACTTTTCAATTAAAAAAACAACAACTTTGCCTCTATTATTTGAGTGTGCACTGATGTATTTTAGCATCTAACATGTGACAGGAGATTGTGACAAACAGAGGAAAGAGTGACCAACTTATTCTGGCCTCAAGACTGAATGCAGAAGAAGTTAATCAGATTGCTACAAGACGGTACAGACTGCATGTTGTAGCATGTGCAGCAGTAACTGACTGGATAGCATCCAATAGCATCCATCTCCACGGTGCTGTGTCAGCACTGGAGAAAGATCTGGGGAAAAAAAGCTCTGGCTTATTTGTATTTCTTTAAACCAATCACAATCGTCTTGGATGGTGCTAAGCCAAGGGTGCAGCGACAGTACCGCATGCAAAATATTGTCAGGGGGAAACTGTTTTGCTCATTTGAAAATTAAAATGGCTGTTTGGGTTTTTACCGTAGCAACCATGTTAGGGTTAGGTCGCCTACCATTTTTAGCTTGTGGGTTGCTAGCAGAGAGTTTGTTGTCTTGACAGGGATTTTGAAAATCGTAACACGCAGGCAGCTGATGGGAGGAGAACGCCACCTTCAATAGGTGCCCATTGCTTATACCAAAAGTGAACATCCTGTGAGAATGACTAGACAGTACACTAACAGCAGCTCCTCCTTTAGGCTGCGGGGCTAAATATGTCTTTATACAGTAGGACCGAATTTTAATAGCCTGTCAATAAAATATAATTGCCGATCCACAGGCAGGATCATACATCTCCTCAAGTGTGTCCTCTACAGTAAATTTAGTCAGTTAAAAGCCATTAGAGAAGTTGACAAAAATGTTTGCAAAAACAGGTTTGACTGTAGAAAGCAAATGAGTAATACTAGATGCTCCCTCATCAATTAACACAGAAGTGCCTTGAAGCAATTGTTGATTCCTGTGATCCACATCATGTCCAGGGTGATAACAAAAACAGCCCACTGCCATTATTTACACCCTGCGATGGCTGCGTATTTAGTCCAAAGGGAGTGACATATTTATCATTTACCTTTTCTACATGCTAGAAAAGGGTCTGGAACTGTTTCACCATAAATGCATCATGACTTTCTGTGTGCTGGTGCTCTACCACATGCAGCTGGTGCCCTTTTTATTTTTCTCACCGCTGCCCCTCAGCCTGAGTCTGCCACTGTTGTTGCTCATTATGACATGTTTAGTCTATTCAACTGCAGGCTTTGAAGGATCCGGCGCCTAAAATGAAAAACGGCAGCTGTATAGTGGAGCACTGCTCAAAAGACCATGCACAATCAGCAAGCACTCCCTGGATAAATAACGTGAAAAAATGCCACCAAACTAATAAATACTTGGAAATTGTCTGAGCTCTTTGCTTCCCCAGCTCTTTAATGGCTCTTTCCATCACAGAGTAATCTTTCCATTTTCTCATTTTCAGATCGATAGGGACTCAGGAAGAATGAAAGGCCTATTTCCTCTCAAATAGGGATAAAGCTTAACCACATGGGACTGTCTCGTGGTTTTTCATCATGTCGGCCAAACTATAGGACCAGATGAAGTGACGTCAAGTGTGAACGAACAGGATAACAAAATTGTTAGGGAAAGATACCCTTCAAACACTCACTCCACAGCATCCTCCATGTCTGCAGTAGTTTTGTGTAATGGGGAGATGGAGCAACTGAAGGACTTAGCAACAATATTTCTCCACTCCTATCCAACAGGAACATCTCCCCTGGTGTCTGACCCCAACGCTTAGCTTTGCCCGTAAACAAAGGCCCCTGACAGACACATTCAATTAATCAATGCTTTTCTCACACATCACCATGCAGTTTTCCAAACCTTGCTCATAGACCCAAGGTGCTATTTCACACTGACCTTACCACAGCACATTGCGATTCCACTTTAGACCTGCTGAGCCTTCAAGAGCACCTCAAAACATAGACAGGCAGAGTAATAACAATGGATAAATGAATTCTGACAGCAAAAGTCAATCTCACACTGTTTACAACTTCAACTGAGGTTGTACAGAATCAGAAAAAAAACATGTTTATTGCCTCATGCTGGAAGCAACAGATCATTATTACTCAAGGAACGAGAGTTAACAAAGGCTATCTGCAAAATGTTGCCACTAGCAATAGAGTTACAGTTTTACAAGTAAGTACTCCTATTCAATATATTATTAGCATTCAGGATGCACATTAGCCCTTTGGCTATTGCAATATTAGCATTCAAGATATTGCTAACAAGTTAATCAGCATGCAAGCAAATGCAACCCTGAGCTAGATTTGAGGCTCAGGAAGCATTAGCATGCAGATGGTAGTGGGACTTCGTGGTGGGGATGGAGGAGGGTGCAGGCTATTAGCTGGAAGAGCTCTTACTTCACATGCAGGATCAGCAATGGGCTCTGTCACAGTGGTAAAGGCTAATGAAACAGAACTTTGGTGAATGGGGGTCCTATTTGCACTAAATTCACACAGAAATGCACAAATACACTGCACTGGTTCATGCAGGTACGGACATATGAATGCACAGTTTCAACTATGGAAAAAGTAATCACAGACACACATACACAGCCACCCGGGGTTGTGTTATTTTGGCAGTAACCAGCCTGTTTACGAGTGGATAATCCAAGGTCCCTGTGATTAAAACAGCCCCAAAGCACTCCTGACACTCCATTACCCAGCATGCCCCGGGTGAGGCGGAATTGTACATATTGATTTCACGCCTCATTAGATTTCCTGTCTAACCATGTCATTGTTCTTCCTGGTTCTACAGGATTCTACAACGTTCATAAATGACCAGGCATAACTCTGGGAGGGGACGGTAGACACATAACAAATGAACACATTAATAATGAGTCTGGGCTTGTTGGGGCATCATGGGGGAAACATTGTCAGGCAGTGGACTTTTGACCCAGTTTTCAGTTGCTTGTAGTTGCTTTAGAAAAACTTCAGCTTGCATCATAGAATAGGCAGAACTTCTAAAACAAGAAAGTTCTTTTACTTTATTTGCCTTCAGTTTTATGAGTTAGGTCATCATACTTCAGAAAAACATCAATAACAACTGAGATGGCAAGGTGTGTCAGAGTAACACAGAATAGATTTTTCCATATCATTGTTTTCACACTTAATTCTTATAGCTTCAAACACCTCATTTATATAAAAAAAAATGTTGTGCAGACCTCTGAAAGGAGGTCACTGCACCTGGCATAGGGTACACTCATGCAAAGCAGAGCAATTTCAAATGTTGAAAGCCAGAATGAGGCAGAATGCTTAACTTTGAGTCAACTAATTAAAAGAAAAGTCAGGTTTTATGACACACTGGGAACAGACAGATTACAAAAAAAAAAATGGGTGATGATGACATGCAGTGAAAAGGGGGTTAGCTACAGTTATTACTAAGATCATACAGTAAGGAATCATTGCTGAGTACTCTCTTTGACTTAAGGAAGTTCCCAAAAGTGTGTGAAAGCTGTGCCCCCTGACTGCACCTGCAGCTGGTCATTACAGAGGCCAAGAGCATGTCCTACAACTGACTTTTTCAATCTATCAGCACAAACTGCAGTTGAGGGAGCAGCATTTCTAGAAAATCCTATATTCTTCATCAGCTCTGATGAAAAAGTTTGCACTTTTTGGTTGTTTTTCCCAGAGAAAGTTTCAAGCTTTTTTGGTGAGCTTCCAAGCATTCTTAACAGTTTTTGCATTGGATAATTTATCCCTGCCACAGACATTGTACAAACAGTATTGTACTATGATTCCACTTTCACTTATTGACCTTCAAACGGCAAGTCTGGTTTGGTAGTTGTCTGCGAGTGCTGGGTATTGGATGGCTGCCACTGAAACGCTCGCTCTTTTCACTCCCTCTCACATGCCCTCTCATTCTTCTTTCCCTCTTTCACGTTTAATTTATTTACTAACTTCTCCAATTCTCTGCATCTTCTACCTGTGCTCTCTGTCCCTTCTCTGTCCCTTCTCTCTCTCTCACACACACACACACACACACACACACACACACACACACACACACACACACACACACACACACAC
>JBBPCS010004954.1:0-10888 GCA_037974645.1 Hollardia meadi | reverse complement strand
ACGTGCAGCAGCGTTCTGAATGAGCTGGAGAGTCTTTAGAGACTTTTTAGGGCAGCCTGATAATAGAGAGTTACAATCGTCCAGCCTGGAAGAAACAAATGCACTACAGACTGTTCACGTTACAGCGCTTTTCTTAGTTTAAAATACTTCTATTTTAGGTATTTTATATGGTCTATTGGTGAAGTAGCATTGATCACTATGAGGGGGGGATAAAAATAATTCAACAGATGCAGGGATATATAGACCAGAAAGGGGGAAAACCCATGCATCCCCCCCGGAAAATCGCACCCTGTGCATATATGTGTAAAGTGAAGTGAAGGTACTTTCTTGTAGATGTGTATTGTGTTGTTGTGTTGTTGCTCACATTTAGAAGAATAAGACTCACCTCATCCATTGTAGCCAGAATCGCTAACTTGTGAGGAACTGGGAGTTTGGATAAGGGATCACCAGAGACCCTGATGGAAGACAGATATCAGAAAATACACAAACCTCTGATAATTGAGACAATCGGAGTGGATCTGAAAAAACGCAGCTCAGCACTGTTGTGTAGAAAGAGCATATGTGCTGAATGAGCTCACCCATCAATGCCGGCTCCCCTCAGGCTGTCCAACACGGCCATCAGCTCCTCATCTGAGCGATAGGAGGAGGGCTGTCCTGGTGAACGATTCAGGGACACGCTGCTCTCTGAGGTATACCTGCACACAAAGAGGAGACCTGACGCGCCACGCCATGGTTTCAGCATTCACACCAATTCTAACATACAGCTCAATTCACATTTAGGTTGCTTAATGACAACTACAGGACAACTTTTCTTCCTGTTTTGGATACATCTTCTACTTTTTTTAGAAAGTTACTGTGTGAAGGATTCAAATGTGATTACAGTATCTTTTAAACACATTGTATGTAGTTGTTGCTGCTTCTGTCTCTCAATTTAACAAAACAAATCCAATGACATGAGTACTGTGTGATCATGGGAGTTGTCTTCATTGTTAAACAACCACCATTGCTGATGAAAATCTGACGTGATTCAATCAGAAGTGCTTTTATATTTTATTCATGTACGTTCAGTCACGTTAGCTAACTTCCTTCCTCACCCTCTGACTCTCTCCTGGAAGTCATAGCGACAGGTGAGCAAATGAAACGCACTGCTAGCTTGAATAAAATTACAGATTCCTCTGGGTATGACATTGTTGGAAACATTCGGGATACCGTAAGTACACAACTCAACAAACTACAGAACAAAGGTGTAATTTAGTTTAATGTGAAAATGTTATATATCATGTCTTTAATTTTTTCTCTGATGGCATTTTTTTGTTGCCACTACCACTAGATAGCGCCAAAGTAAAACAAAATATAATCCTACACAAACTGACTTTAAACAGAGTTAAATTTAAAGGTACCCTGTAGAGTATTTCAGCAGTCCCTGTTTTGTTTGTTTCTCATGCACAGCGCACAAATCCTGACAATGATTTCATGCAAGGGCTGCGTTCGAAAAACTAATATTTGTTTTAAACTAACAATGTTTTATGAGAGAGGAAATGCATTGTTGGTTAGGACTCAGTGACATACACAATGCATTTTGGCTCCTTAACAGAAATTTTGTTTGTTTATAAGGAAACTCCACATCGTGTCCAACAAACTCTGACTGATCCTCTTTTCCTGCAAACCTGCCGACTTGTGGATTTTTGCTGACCTGTTATGATGGAAATCGGCCATGACTTCAATGTCCAGAGGTAGTGTCAGGACAAAAATATCCAATGTGACAGAGAGCTCATTCAAATCCACACACCGTAAGGCCTCAGCATTCTCCAGGCAGGAAATAATCTCACCTGCAATCACAAAACTGAAATAAGAACTGCACCAAAAGCAACAATCTCAGGGATCAAATTGAAACATTGGAAACTCTGGGGAAAAAAAAGTGAAAGCATCTTTAAGATGGGAGGAACCCAGAGATCTTAACTACACTTCTCATGTGGTCCCTATTCTGGGGAAGTGAAGAGAAAACCACGGCTGTACTCACCAAGGCAGGTTGGCAGTGTTTGTATGGGCATGGAGCCATGGCAGCTTTTCATATTGACGGAACAAGTGACATGAACAAACAGTGGTGGCATGTCCAGCTGCGACCCCTCAGCATCCAGCAGTGAGTCTGCGTCCAGGATGCTGAAGGAGTCCTGGTCCTGGTTGACGGTGTTGGAGTCAGACAGGGACTGGTCTTCGCCCTCTGTGTGGGAGCTGGTGCCTGGATGCTCCTCATACTCCACCACCAAATCTGTGTCGCTCTCCGTCATGACACAGCAGCCCAACACATTTTCTGCACACAAAACAGTCAACTGGTTATTATCATATCACTAGACATGATAATGACGAGTCTCTCAACTATGGGTTAACACACGGGAACAGTATTTGTTTATTTATAAAGCCATCCTGGGCAAACTCCTATCTTTGTTGACACAGAGATGTAATTTTACAGTCTAGATGTGCTTTTACGGTTTGTTTCAATTATATGGACTAAAATGGGAAAGAAAGTTTTTGTTTGTTCCTTATTGTTGTGATTTGTTTAACTTTTTTATGCTGCCTCAATAAATAAAAAAGAATAGAACTTCACAAAGCACTAATAGACTTATCTGTGCTGTTATAAAATCCTGTAAAATATTGTCAACACCAATCATAGATATAAAGCGTATGAAAATGTAACCATGTTTTACAGCTCTGAGACCTCAAACACTTTTGTAGCCAACTCTAAAAAGTCCTCAGTTTAAAATCATCTTTATAAGTAATTCTCACAGAATTGGGAAAAGTCATGATGTATCATGCTGATGAAATAATATTAAAGGTGTTAAAAGGGGCCGAGTGTCTCTAAGACCCCAAGCACACCATCACTGTTGACCCACTTTAAACCTGGAGTGTCAGACTTCTTTCATATAGACAAACGTCTGTTACCTTCAAGCCAAAGGAGTTCACACAAGGCTAATTAAGCTGATCAATGCCAGATAAATCTCTCTGTATTTGGCAGTATTCCAGAGTTTTTAAACCGGTGTCTGTGGTGACTTTCCCGCGCTGACACACTGGTAGCAGTGTGTTTTAGCAAAGATTGGTTTTCCAGAGCAGAAGGGGGGAGCAACCATAGTAACAGAGTAGGCTTCAGTATGGGCTACAGGCTACAGCTACTAGAAGTATGTCGGAGCCTGTGGCGTCACCAGCACGTCAACAGTGTTTGTGTAATTACTCTCACTGCCAGAAGAGGGAGACAGACGTTAGCCAGGTAACTTTGACCTTGCTGTTGGGGTCCGAAATTAAGTCTTGGACTCACCAGCCAAGGGGATTAATAGATGAAAAATATCCAATATCTCTACTGGCCAAATGATTATTGGGTATGACTTCCTATTCAAAAATGCAGCAATAACACAACATGAAAATGATCACAGAGGTACAACTAGGGACCTGACGTACACGAATGTGCTAAATTCGCAGATAATTTGATATGATTTTTAAATAGTTTTTAAAAATTTGTGTGTAGAAATGAATGGGATATTGTTATGATTTTAGCATCTGAATATTAAAAATGCTGTAGTGAATGGACAAGAATGTAATGAAAGATGGAGGCCGATGTACATCAATGAAAGAAAATAAGAAAAAAACATATAAACTTTCTGTATTAAACAACCTTCATGGTTATTCAAGTATAAGTTCTTTCGTTTACAAGGTGCACTTGACTGCAGCATGTCCCTGTCCCTGTGTGTGTTGAATTCTGACACAGACTTGGTGCTCACCATCCTCAGTAGCTGGCTCAGCCTCTGACACCAGCTCCTCACTGGGTCTCCTGCCCGCCTCACCGTCCTCGGAGTCCTCCTGACGAGACAAACCACAGTGCAGAGTCTGCAGCATTCACGTGGGGATGTGAAAGTAGCTTCCAAGCCTGAGGTGGCACATGCGATTTTGAACCACCCTCAGGCATCATTTATTTATCTCTTAGATTAGATTTTCTTTGATTAAAGAAATACAAATTCCTCTGTTGTGTTTTTTCCCCCCAGCCAACATTACTCCAGAACTTCCTTGTCCTCGATATAATCTCTAATATTAATTTGGATAATCCGATATGAAAAGCAAAGCACAGTCAGTCTGAACACAAGATAACAATAGGAGATGCAAAACACAACTTTGTCAACTCACCTCTTTCTTGGATGACGATGGGCAGTAGAAGAAGTAGTGCGGATTGGACGGCACAGTTTTGAAGTACTGAGAGACGATGTCCATGAATTTAACCTGTCCAATGATTATTTTGATTAGACCTTGTAATCTTATTTGCTCTTACTTTGTACCTTTTGTTTTACCTCCAGACAATACCTGGATTATTTTGTGCAGGTCTGGATACACTTCACACTTTGGCTGTGTCTGAAGCAGTGTCAGAGGGAAGTCTAGGCTCTTGGCTGTCTTGGAATCCAGGATCAGTGGAGATGTAGGAGCAGAGGACTTCCCTCTGGATTCAGCTTCACTGGCATCCTCCATTTCAATACTATTCCCAGAAACATTAATAATTATGTTAGTGCATATGAAACAGAATGAAATGTAGATATGATCACTGCCCATAGACCTCAGTACATCAAAAGCTTTGACTGATTGTGATCAGTGATGTAAGGAATTCTTAAAAATCAGTTTATCAAGAACAAATAGCTGCTGACGACCATGGTGCATTTACGTCACACACAGACTGACATCTATGTGGACCCTTACAGAGATGAGAAGCTGGTGACATTTACGTCACATTTATCAACCAACTACAGGTCAGGCAAATACCCACAGGAAGCAAATGAGGGATATACAGAGTAAAATGATCAGTGACATCATAATCATCTAATCAAAGATAACTCAAAGGAGTCTTGCAAGACTTCCAATCAATAGGTCACAAAACAAGGTGAACACCATATGTTGTCAAGTCACAAAGAAGAGGCAAAAAGAATCATTAAAATGCATGTAAATTTAATAGCATTTTAAACTAGATTTCCCGCCTTGCGGTTGTTTGCCTCTGCGCACCAGTCAAGTTGCAGCTTCCATCCATGTCTGTCCAGACTCATATAATATATGTAGTGACTGATAGAGAGCTTGGTCACATGGTGCAACAACAATCACCTGAAGCTCAATATTAACTACAACAATCTATTTGTATCTATACAATCAGCACAGTTTGTGTGAAATGTTGTCATAATTAGCGTATGAATTCTTGAGTTATGACTAAGAATTTGCTTAATAGGTAACAGTGACCTTGACCTATGAACCTCCAAAATCTAATCAGTTCATCCTTGAGTTCAAGTGAATGTTTGTGCCAAATTTGAAGAATTTCCATCAAGGTGTTCGTGAGATATCGCGTTCACAAGAATGGGACCGGTGGACAGACAACCCGAAAACATATGGTCGGGTTATAAAAACAGAGAAGCTATAATGACAAGAAAGGATTCATTTGAAAGTCATCATTTGAACACTGAGCCTGTAGTTTGTCACAATGTTGCGAATAAAATGAGAGTCAGCTAAGATTCCAGAGTGTGGCTTCTCCTACTATTGCAATTTGATATGCAAATGTGAACATAAGCAGGTACATAAGTTATCATGTGTTATTAGTCACACCCTTGTTGGGACCTCACCATGTAGTCAGACAAAGAAAGGCCTACATGTAAAATCCAAAGCCTAACAATAAAAGTGCGCCAAAACCCCATCAGGCTTTGCACCTCTCACCTACGTGCGAAGTTTGGTTTAAATTCAAACCCAGGTGACCCATTGGACAAGGGCCCTTTTATTGCCAAGGCAACAGTCCCCAACTCGCTGGACGAGCAACAGACTGCTTTCCCTCTTTTTCTTTGGATCCTCAAGATCACTGTAACGAGCGACATTTTGCCTGCAGAAGGAAGAAGGATTTCCTCACGGAGGAGCAGATAACTTCTACGCCCGCTGCCTTCCGACCAGTCGACTTTTGCTGCGTTCTTCCCGCTGCCCATTGAAGAGACCAGCCGCCGCCGCGACCTTCCACAAAAGAGGACAGCACCGCAGGACCACGCATCGGACGAACCGTGGTGGATTTTCCCTGACGGACTGTACGCGCGCACCTAATCGCTATCAAGAAGCGATACAAGTAAGAGGTTCAAGTCTGGGCAGAGACAGTTATATAGCGTGTTAAGCTTAATTGCTTGATGTGATTTGCCGGCCCGCCGAGTCCGTTGTTCTGTTATACTCAGAGGAGTATTGTAAGCCTGCTGCCTGTTTAGCTTGTGTTCATCACTCTAAACTGTTGTGATGTCCCACTCAGGACTGCTGTGTTTGCGCCACCGCGAGTGGAAAGCAGGTCGCTGTGTCGGTTAACGAGTCAGACTATTATTATTATTATCTTTGATAATTATAAATTATTGCTGATAACCAAACGTGCTCCTACCAGACCCAACAATCTTATATGCTGCTAGTCACACTATACGTACAGTATGTCAATGTATACTCTTCCATTTGTAATAAACTACAAGGTTGTAAATGTTGCTTATGTTTACAAAGATTACATTGGACGGACAGAGGGGCAGACAGACAGACGGATACCTGGACGAGGAGGCCATGGCAGCCCTGTCCTCCGGTCGGTCCTCCTCACCCTCTCCAATAATAAAGGTGGCAGGGCTCCTTGAAGGTTTTGGATTCTCTCTAGCCCATCCTGGACCCTCGCCGTGCTCCCTGAAGACCCTGATGTGTCCGCAGAGGGTATGCAGGAAGGAGGTGATGTCCATCTCCTGCAGGGATTCTTCACAGTAGTCCATGGCCATCAGGACATCCTGGGAGCTGATGCTGTAGGACTGCTGCAGGCTGCGGTACACACCTGACGAACACAGTGAGCAAATAATTGACTGGTGCTGCGTTTGACATGTCGTTAAGCCACGTAGCTTTCATTTGTGTTTCAAAAGAAAAATTCAACTTTTTGTAGCAAGGCAGCAGTGTGACTTTCCGATTAACTGACCTGAAACAAAGCAGCATGTTTTGAAAAATTCAAATGGACGTCAGTGGCAGTTGACACAATTAGATCCTATTAAGCATATATAACCTGGCAGGAAATGTGCGACATCTGAAATCCTCCTTGTGCAGCCTTGATATTCTCCCCTCATGCTTCTTAAAACATGTTTTCAACTGCATGGCATCAGATCTTCTGCAAAAGATTACTAGAGCTCGGTGCTGCATTTGACACGGTCAACCACAACAGAGTGATTAGAAGACTCACTTTGGGACTCACTAAACTGGTATGAATCCTATTCGAAGGACAGGGTCTGCTTTGTGCTGAGAGTTAATAAAAGAAAGAATTAATATTTAAAGCAAGCCAAGATACATTTTCAAGCTTCTGCTCCCTTATCAACTGTCCTCATCTCTTATATGACAGGTCTTCTAACTGTGCCCAGAGTCAAAAGTAAACATGGGCATTCATATCTGAACAAATGCCCAGAAAACAACTGTCGGTTCTTTAATATCAGGGCTTTTTGTCACTTTTCTGTTTGCCACTGCATTTTACGTTTAAGCGCTGTAACTGCACCGTCACCTATTTTTGTATAATCTGTCTGGGACTATTTTAGCTTATTTTTATCTTTCATCATTTCATCTTTTTCATCTTATTTTAATTTTAATTTTCTCACATCAAATCCTATTTATATCTCTATTTATACTGTCTTTTTGTATTGTCTTTGTGTCTAGTGTTTTATTTGTGTCTTGTCTTAATGCCTTTGTTGTCTTATGTAAAGCACTTGGCCATAACTTGTTGAAAGGTGCTACACAAATAAACTTGCCTTTAAACATTCACAAATTAGCGGTAAACACAACGTACAGCTGGGACTGATGCTGGCATTTGCTCATTAATGAAATATTGAGAAAAAAATTTTTTTTTTTTTTTTTAACTGATGATGGCTCTCATCATAAAAAGTCAGGCGAGATCAAGGTAATTACAATTCATCCTCCAGGGACCATGATTTCATGACAATCCTTCCAACAGTTGAGATATTTCACTCAGAGCCACAAATGTCAACCACATGATGAATCTAGAGGAAAAGTCAGAGGATCAACAAAGTCAGTGGGATTCATCCTCTGGGGACCATGAATCTTCACTAAATGTCAGGGCTTCTATCTAACAGTTGATGAGATATTTAAGTCTGTCCCTGTCTCCCTGTAGCACTTTCTTTGGCTAAAAATGAAACTATACATTCTTGAGCATTTTTATAGATGTACGTTGCCAGTAGGAACCTAAAAGGCCTGGAGATGAGAGCCACAGAGTAGAGAAGTCAGAAGGTATTAGGAGATGAACTAACACATTGTTGGTTTTGGTGCTTTCATGGGATTTGTTGACAATAGGAAAAATTTAAATTATATCAGCCTATTCTTTCTTTTTTTGCATCTTTTTGTATCAAAAATGTAAATAAAGGTTTATTTGTTTACAAGAAATTACCATATTCATCAAATGTATTTAACACACTGGTTAAAAATGCAGCAACATGCGCTTATAAAAAATCTGTAAAGTCTGTCTCAGCATTTGAATGTTTCAGTCTCTATATTTATCTTTCTTTCCTACTTGCAATCTGCAATCCCTCTAATGTTATAAAGACTTGTACAAGTCGGTTATCCACAGAGATATCATATCTCAGAATATCCTAAAGTCCATTTTCTATTTAAAGGCATAAATACTGGAGTCACTACTAGACAGGGGAAGTTTACACTGTACCAGCAAAGAATGATGATGACAGGTAAATACTTTGAATTTCCACTTTTGAATTGGGGCTAATAATTCCTCAGCAAACATAACTTGTTCTGAGTGTACGCTGGTGGAAGGAGGTCACCTTTGACGTAGCTCTGGTGGTAATGCTCTTGCAGCAGGCTGCAGTAGTTGGCCAGCTCCTTGTGTTTGTGAGGCTGAGCCAGGAGATCGGTCCAGGGGGCCGGACTGCTGCGGTCCTGAGACAGCGACCTGCCAGAGACAGGAAATAACATGTTCAGTTAGAAAGACTAATGAAGGAAAGCATGGACTATAACTTCATATAATATTTCCCAATGTAAGTTTTGCCACATAGGCATAATCTCTTGTAATGTGTAAAAATAAGTCACTTAAAAATGCAGACAATCCCATTTCACATAATTTTGCATTTAAGCATTTAGATTTAGTTTAGTCTCAGCCCCGATCTCCACTACAGTAAGCACAGTCAAAGAAGCCAACAAGCCTGTGAGCGACAGCTGAACCTCAGCATGCATTTGAAGCATTGTATTCAAAAAAAGGGAGGGAAAAACATCATACAAGACCTTGATCGCCAAAGATGGTGCATTTGCACTTAGAGCAAAGCGTTTTCATCCATGTAATAGCAATGTGTCAGAAGGCCACTGAAGACAAAGTGCTGCAACATACACACTCACCTGCAAAGCTGCAGCAAGCAGCAAGCACAAGAGTGTGTAACGTTCTAATGAACCTCAGAAACACAAGTTTGTATGGAGTCTGAAGTGTGCCACCAGAAAAATTATAGGCTTATAATGTTATATACTTGACAATAAATAAAACATTGAATTTGCATTTAAATTATGCATTGTGAAAACAGAAAAAAATATTAAATTTGCCAAATAATTGCCAAACTGTTTATTTTCTCGGTATTTAAAAGTTGAATTAAAATGAATTAGAATTTTAAAAATGAAATTGCAATATTAATTTTTGAGAAGATTTAAGATGCCAGGATTTGTTGTCTTAACTTAAACTACAAGAAAAAGTGCATTTTAAAAGGCTTCTTGATCTTTAATTTTCTATTTGTACTGATCAACTTAAACAATGTAAAAGTCTATGAGTCATTCTGGTGGCTCCACACAGACAGGCCTTCACCATCATGTGCCAATGAAGAAAAACTGGCATGAAACTGATCTGCAAGAAAGCGCAACAGTCCCAAAGTCTTGGTTCCATGTCCATCTTCATACCCACTCAGACATATGCAACATCCATCCACAGTCAAATGCAAGTCATTCCAATACAAAGCTCCATCTGACTGGAATAATCTCCCTCTTTTTCTCAGATCTATTACCTCTTTCTGCTGCTTCAGAATATCTTCTTTCCTCATCTTAAAGCAGTGCTTGAATCAGACAAACTCTTTCAGTTGCTCTTTTTGTGGATGTAAATAGTCTGTTATCCAGCTCACTGTTTAACTGTTCCCATCCAACTGCTGACGGCTGGGGGTGTGGGTGGGAGAGGATGAGCGAGTTGTCTGTATCTGTGTACTTGCTGTGTATGTTTGTAATGTAATGCCGT
The DNA here is from genome assembly GCA_037974645.1 of Hollardia meadi. Classification (NCBI taxonomy): domain Eukaryota; kingdom Metazoa; phylum Chordata; class Actinopteri; order Tetraodontiformes; family Triacanthodidae; genus Hollardia; species Hollardia meadi. Next base: position 609 of record JBBPCS010004954.1, on the reverse strand, counting down.
TTTTGTTTGTATTTTTAACCCTCGTAATGTCCTCCCGATTGCCATACACCTTTTGTCCTCTGGGGGCAAAAATGACCCCGCCTGGTTTGACTGTTATTTAAAGCATGTAGTATAAATTGTCAATCAATTCTGTGTTACACCTTTAGTCTTACTTCAGTCCAACCCATTACCACTAATTTTTCCCTTCGTTTTGGAATTTAGGGCCAATAAACCTTGTTTATATAAAAGTATATCCTGTTTTTGAGTTAAAATAAAATGAAACAATTAATTATTTTGACTTTATATTATTTTGACTATTTGACTTATCACAGAGTGGTATATGTCAAAGTTTAGTGATGATGCTGTTTTTGAATCATTTGAATTTTTGAATGCTGGATCTCCATAACCAATCTGGCAGCGGCTGTCGTGCTGGGAAGAACCTGTCAGCTCAGGCTTATTCCTCCGTACTGTTCCCACCATGTACAGCTTTCTTTTCAGCAGCTCCGGGCCAAGGGCATGTGAAGTAAAGAAGTTGTCACAGGTGATCGTTTTCCCCTGGAGACCTTCTATCATGTCTAGGACAACTCGCATGCCCTGATTTTTTTCTGACTGCACACCAGCAGGTTTGCC
>JBBPCS010004953.1:0-10888 GCA_037974645.1 Hollardia meadi | reverse complement strand
ATCAGTTTGGTTTTAATTAGTTATTTAATGCTATAAAAACGGGGTGAAATGTCATGATTGACAGCTGAGCCCTGCTCACGATTGGGTGGGCGGGTGTACGGGCGGGAACTTGATACCGCCACTCCGCTGCCCAGTTGCTACTGCGCAGCCTCTAGCTCCGAATGACGTCACCAGTGCAAGATGGCAGCGCTCGTATCCGGGATATTTTGGCTTGACTTTTGTACAATGGGAGGAAGTGGAGACGCGTCGTCATGGGCATTAACGTGCAGCCGGAACTCTTCAGGTGTGATGGGTTTTCACCACATGTTGGAAGCTGGCTGCAGGGATTTGCTCCCATGCAGACACAAGAGCGTCAGTGGGGACCAACACTGACTGTTAAGGTCTGGCTCACAGTCGGGTCCAGTTCAACTAAAAGATGTTGGATGGGCTCTGAGCAGGTCAGTCAAGTTCTTCCAACCAAATCTGTAAACAGTGGGGATGTCCACATACTTTTGGCCATATAGTCTAAATCCTACCAACAGTAAAATGAGTCAGCTCATACTCTCTTTTATAACACAAATACTGTTCTCATTCTTTCATTTCCTGTTAGGTTTAGGAAAAGATCAGTGACTTGAGTCTGTGTGACCCACAACTTAACTCCAACCTCCACCCCTCTAAGGCGCTTTGCAAACTACAGCGTGTCGTGCTCCGATCGTCTCATATTGACGTGGATGGTTTATACTGGAGCTACTTTAAACTTAAACCTAAAGGCTACGTTGACTGGATGAGGCGCAGAGGGACGTGACAGGATGGTAGTAATTGATGCCCTGGGAATGAGACTAGGCTGTAATATGATAATCGATGAGATATGAGAATCACCAATAAGGGCCTGTCTCTGTTACGTATAAGCCTGATTCCAATAAAGGCCTCTATTTGCAGGATTTATAGTTTTATTCCACTATAATTTCATTTGTTGTTGGAACAAATTTCTCCAGCATTTCATTTTCACCTTCTTCCCTCATGACATAGTTGGACAACTGTGGGTTTTCTGTACATCTTTGCTTGACTAGTGAACTGACTCCATCACCCAAACCCCCCCCCCCCCATACCTCACTTATCAGTCTCATTAGGAGCATGTGTGGCTAGAAGACTGGCCGAACTTCTGCGGCACGGAAAGCAGAACATGGAATCAAGGACAGTCCTCCTCCAAAAATGTTAATACGCTTCCAAATGTCAAGAGGGCTCAAATATCAGAGGGTGGCATTTAGCACAGCTCTGCGCCGCAGAAATTCCTCGCCATAGTGTCACCACTGGCGGCACTCTGGAAGATTCTCTCTCTTAAGGTCCAACCGTCTCTCTCCTGCAGTCTCTCTGTCTTCAAATGCCTTCTCTCCAACGGTCCCCTGTCTCTCTCTCTTTCCTAAATCACAGTTTCCTTGCTGGAATGTGGGCAGATGCAGATGATACTGACATGAACAGATAAAACATGTCAACCCGTTCTCATCCCAGCTCATCACGTAGCGGTCATATTTGGTTAAGTTTGGGCACAAAAATCACTTGGTTAGGTTCAGGAAGTGACTGGTGACACTTGGTTTCCAACGGGACGTGAACTCCGGTCTCCTGGGTGAAAATTCGTGTGTGTGACCCTCCACTCAACCCCGACCTCCATTCATCATGCCACTTTCTCGCTTCGGAAAGTACGTCGTGCTACGTCATCTATTCAGCTCATCTGAAACTGACGTGGACAGCTTTACACTGCAGATACATTAAACCCTTGTGCGTCTGGATGAGACGTGAGGGGCCGTGACAAATCGCCGATATCTGTGGAGCTGGGGATGAGAACGGGCTGAACATTTGAGCAACAACTGACTGGAGAGAGGAGTCTGAACTAGAAAGGACAGATGCTGCTGTTCAGGATGATAATTGTCATCACGATGGAAATGATGATGACAGTAACAGACCATGAGGACGATGGTGTCGACAGTGATGATAGTCTTGATGAAGGGGGTATAAGCGAGCACTGGATGTGTTGCCGTTACCTGCCGGAAGAGACCTCCTGTTTGAAAGTCCCTGCAAGGTGAAGCGTTTCCTAGCATTAGCAGCCGAGTGGCCTGATTGGCTGGCTGAAGCATCAACTGAGTGGGAAAGCAAGAAGGAGCAGGAGTTAGTACAGCAGGGACAGAAGAAGAAGAAGAAGAAGAAGAAGAAGAAGAAGAAGAAGAAGAAGAAGAAGGAAAAAGCCTGGAGTGTGGTTTGAGAATGTTCTATATTGGCACCAATATGATGATGCTTAAGTTTGACACCAATGTCAACACACTTATTTTCGATATGCTTGTTTGTTTGTTAGTTGTTTGAACTCTTTTTGACATCTCACAATGTGCCAAGCTGCTATTTCTGTTGACCTTAACGATCCGCTTAAGCATAAAAGTCCCCATTAGCAGATTCAAAACATAATGTGAAATGAGCTGCAAAGAGAAAATCTTTTTAAATCAATAAATATACAAAAAGAAAGGAAAAAAAACTTCCATCTTTTCAGTGTGTATTGGCACCATTCACTGTAAATGAACGACATGAGAGCTTCCCCAAAACATCTTGATCGCCCCCTGGTGACCGGCTTCAGTATAGATCATAAATCCCGCCCCTTCATTTTTCTGATCAGTTTGGTTTTAATTAGTTATTTGATGCTATAAAAAGGGGCTGAAATGTCATGAGCCCTGCTCGCGTTTGAGTTGGGCGGGTGTATGGACGGGAACTCGATACCGCGGCTCCACCCCCTGATCAATACTGCAGACTCTGGCTCCAAATGACATCACCAGCGTAAGATGGCAGCGCTCTTATCCTGGGTATTTTGGCTTCATTTTTGTACAGTGGGAGGTAGTAGAGACACGTCAGCCATCTTTATGTACCTACGTCAGTGGTTGGCTCCATGTGTTGTGTGTGTCATGCATTTTGACACTGGAATTTAGAAATGTTGCAGTTTGTTGCTGGAATATTCCTCTGCCTGGAAATTGTGTGCTTGCAGTCTGCATGCTTTATTGGGTGATGATAAATTTAAATAGCAAAAACAATCAAAAAGTGGAAAAGTTAATTGCCAATACTAGTCGTCTCCTACACTCAAGGTCAATTTAGTCAATCGCACTGTATGAGCCTAATGAACGATAATAACGCATGAATACAGATGCAACTTTGTGGGATTAATGGTTGAATTGTAAAATGGATATTAGATCAGTTTTCCTTTATAAAGGCTGTGGTTTCAGTCTCTGGAACATTCTTGGAACAAATAATGAGGACAATCACTCCATTGCTTAACACCTGTGGCTGAAGTGCCATATAGAGCTATAGGCAATAAGCCCTGAATGATTCAAGTGAAGCTGCTCAATGATGTCCAATTGTTAGATATCAAGGAGAAAGAACCGAGGTTTTGGTGGGAAGGAAAATGCCTATACGTGTAAGAAGAGGCAGAGAAGCAGCCTGTCAGCAGAAAAAAAAGCAGCACAGAAAAGAGAGACTAACTCATTTAATCCTTGTGCTCATCCATGAAAAAGTTTTTCGAAATGAAGTCTCTGTGAAGTATTCTGTCAGCCTTCCAGTATTTTAATCTGTACATCAGTGTGACTCATCTATTCTATGTGTCTGTCTGTCTGTCTGGGCTGAAGGGCACAGAGACATCTCAGTGGGAGAACATTCAGACTCTGTCAGGGCCAACGCTTTCTCTTACACACATATACACACATGCATATACACACGTGTGTGCATGTGCATTTCATTTTCCTTACAAAGGTGACTTCTTGTCTCCAAAATCGCCACATACTTTTGTATGTAGCCTATAGTCATAAGTTAGTCTGAACTATTGACATAAAGAAACATGGCCGACGTGTCTCCACTTCCTCCCATTGCACAAAAATGAAGCCAAAATATCCCGGATACGAGCGCTGCCGTCTTGTGCTGGTGACATCATTTGGAGCCAGAGTCTGTGCAGTAGTGATCGGTATGGAGTTCCCGCCCATGCACCCGCCCGCCCAATCACGAGCAGGGCTCAGCTGTCAATCATGATGTTTCACCTCTTTTTTTTTTTATAGCATCAAATAACTAATTAAAACCAAACTGATCAGAAAAATGAACACTTGAACAAACGTCAGCGTGATAAGAACTACCTAAAATGACAGAAACCATCTTTGGGAAAAATGTATTTGACGTGTACTTTGAGTTTTTAGTTTGACCCATGTCCCATCTGCTAACATGGAGGAGGAGGGGTTTATGACCTATACTGAAGCCAGCCACCAGGGGGTGATATGTTTTGGTGTCACTTTTGGGGACCTCTCATGCCGTCATTCTTTATTTTACAGTCAATGGTCTGAACACAGATATCATTATCTCATTATCAGCTGTGCCACATTCATCAGGTCCATAAATCAGCTAAGAAATTAGAGGGAAAAGATGCTTCTTATAACTCCAAAACTTGCCTGAGAGTCGTACATTTTTCAAGGCAACTTTTCATTAGCATCAAAGTAACAGCTGCAGTTGTCAGAGGAACCGTTAATAGATCATTCAGCGTACCTTTCACCGTGCTAATTTGCGAAAATGTAAATATAGGCAAGATGCAGGTCGCAGTTAAACATCAGATGATCTGGTGTAAATCTAAAATCCTGCTCTATCACCATCAGCGCCATTTTCACAAAGACACAGCGTCACGTCTGGTATAAAGAACCCAACACGTCCTGAACAAGGTGACAAATACTGACACATCAGTGTGTGTGTGTGTGTGTGTGTGTGTGTGTGTGTGTGTGTGTGTGTGTGTGTGTGTCGTCATCAGTGGGAAGCAGCTGATAGGTGCTGTCAGTGAAAAGTGTTTCAGTGAAAAGTGCTCTCGAGAAACAAACAGCGAGGAGGCACAAAAGAGCGAGGGAAAGGAGAGGAGGTGGTGTGTTAAGAAGCAAAGGAGAAATTGAGAGAGTGGAGGAGAAATGAAGTGTTAAAAATGAGGATAATGGGTGCAGAAGTGTGTGAGAGAGAGAGAGAAAGGAAAGAATAAAGAGGTGGAGGCTGGGACAGAAGGAGAGAGTAAAAGAAAAGGAGGGAGAAGGTGTGAATGGATGCGAGGAGGCAGGTATGGGTTTGGACAGTTGATCTTATCATATTATGACTATGTTATGAATGTATTCATCTTGACTGAAATACGTTCACACTAAGCTGATTAAATTGTTCACACGCTTCACATTTATTTAGAACAGCTACTCTCAACCAGTGCTGGGCCTCAGAGCATCATGTAGTCGGTCCAGGAGGAAGTTTCTATTTCCACATGGTTAAATGATTATTGTTACCTCCGCCAGGGAGGATATGTTTTCACTCATGTCCGTTTGTTGGTTGGTTTGTTTGTTTGTCACAAGGAGGTGGAAGGATGGGCCACGGGCCAAGGAAGAACCTTTTAAAGTTTGGCGCGGATCTGGATAAAGGGGGCGGATCCAGGAATTATTTTATCTCTTACTTCAACAATGGCAGTCAGGACATTTTTCGGATTAATTTGGTTTGTGGTTTGTCATTTATGATCTTGTTGCACTTTTGATGATTAAAAAAATTCTATCAGCATACACTGAAGGAGGTAGGGCTGCCTCTTAAAATACATCTATGTTATATTTTTCTTTATTTAAAACCCAACTATAATATATGGCTGCTATTAATTAAGTCTGTCAGTTAATCCATAGTGTCTGAAATCAATTTAGTCTGATGTGACACATTTTTTATGTAATTACATAATTACAATTATACCTAGATCATACATCCTCAAAGATCTGAAGCATTAGAACTTTATAAAAAAAGGATCTGAGTTGTTTAACTGGGTGTGAAACAGGTTCCACTTCAGATTCAGGGACCTCTTGTGGTGTTCAGGCTTCCTACAAAGCACAGCAACTGGGTTTAGATAAAGCAATGGGGTTAAAAGACTGAAGATTCACGCCTGACCATGCACTTTTGCTGCATGTTTCCTTTTTTTTGCTTTCCAACAAATATTAATATTTCAGCTCAGCTCATGACTCAGCATTAGGCCCGTGCTGTCTATCTATATGGTTGTGGAACATATGGAGAGCACACGGCACAGTTTGCTGAAATGTGTTGGAGTCTGTGTGGATTAAACTTCACCTGTGCTTGTTTGCCTCAAATGTCTTGAAGGTAAAAAAGACACAAGGAGGCATGAAGGAGGGTGTGGGGCAGTGAGGTGACAAAAAAAGGAGGTGACAGATAGATAGAGAGGAAGGGAGGGAGGGAAGAAGGAAGGAATAATGAAAGGAAGGTAGGAGACAAGGTGGTACCCAGGACACGACTGTGGCGGATGCCTCCTGTCATCTCGACTTAAATTTACACCCACACCCACAAAGACCCATGCAGACACACACACACACACACACACACACACACACACACACTGCTCTGCTCAACACAACCTGATAGACTGTTGATATTCTCACCCACTGGAAAGTAACACCGAGGACTTTCTTACAAGCGTGAAATCGTACCTGTTATCTTATCCCCAAATATGGTTGACAACAGTGTGTGTGTGTGTGTGTGTGTGTGTGTGCAAGCATACATCTGTGTGTAGAGGCTGTCTTGCATGCCTCCATGCTTTCGGCCTGACTGTGTGTGCAAGGGTTGATAAGTGGCTTCGAGATTGTGTGTTTTTGTGGCTGTGCATGTATGTGCAGAAGAACAGCATCCAGGCTTGGATGAGATTGTGTATGTCTCTCTCTCTCTCTCTCTCCCTCTGTCTGTGTGTGTGTGTGTGTGTGTGTGTGGCCTGTATTTCACCTGGCCTTGTATTTCTTTTTACGCTATGTTTCCACAGTGAAGTCGACCATGGTTGCAATCTGCAACATGCTCTCCACACTCTACATCTACATTATTCCACTTACTCCAGATGGAGACGTTTGATGTTGGTTGGAGTTTGTTCTGAGGTAATGAGTGACCTCTCACCTCTCTTCTGCCTCATATTAGGGCTGGGGTTGGTCCTCCTGAAGCCGGACTCTGGGCTCGATGAATCAGACTGTCTCAGCGCCATCTTACGCACATTCCTAAAGGATTAGAGGGACAGATGAGATTGGCCTTATATTCCCCATCTGACGCGCTAATATGTGATATTCTGAAGTGCAAGAAGATCCTGTGCAAAATCTATTTTTTTTAAAGATATTTCAAATTTTATTCTTCTTTTCTTTTTTTGTGTTGAGAAGAGTCATCATGGCACTTTGTAGACTGACTCACCTCATGGGGGCTGAGTAGATGTTGAGCTGGCTGGCTTCTGTAAACACAGGAGAGACACATTGCTTATTATAATTACTGTTCATCAAATGACGACATTATTTCTTCCATGCCTTCAACAGTGTTCCATGTGACTGTTGCGGAAATAATCTATATCAGCATCTTCCGACCTGCCGTCTTACTGATGAAGGTCTGGTGAAGTTTAAGCGGCTAAAACTACTTGGATCACAGACATTGTTCAAAGAACCAACGTTAGATTCGATGTAGACTTGTAGACTAAGAGACACACCAAGCCGACGGTCAGCCTTCGGCCAGTGTGTCGGGCCGTCGGTGAGAACACCCCCCACTGTTGAGACTAGTCGGCTCTTGTCAGCGGCTGTTTAGCCAATTGAACTTGAACAGCTGAACAGCCAATCACTCTCACTGGCTCTACCGTCAAGAGGGGCGCCGCTAGTTCTTTGATGACGGTTTGGTGTGTTTCGGGCTTAAAGTGTGCTGGAGGAATAAAACGCTGACGTAGTTCTGCTCTGTAGCTCGATCTATCGGTTGCTTGGTCAGACAGGATGCTAATTGGCCAAAAGGGGGTGTGGCAGTGGGAGTGGCCTATAAGATAAATTACTTCTAGATAGATTCTGGAAGTTTCTAATAACATGTGACGCCTGAAGTGTGATATTTTTAGGTGCGATCAGCAGCCCTGTATCTCATGCTGTCATTGGTCCATGAAGCTGTCACCTGCATAGAGCAACCATAACTTTCTGTCTTTGAGGCCAATATCCACCACGGAGGGTCAAGTGTTTTGTGAGGCTGTGTGTGTGAATGCATGAATGCGTGTTCGCAGCTTTTGCGAATTGAATTGTTTAAGTGTTACTGATGTTTTAAATATCATACACTGCATAGCCAGACTGCAAGACATCAAGTACATCCATAAATCAAGCAACATAAGCAAGATCTGCAGTGACTTCTCCAACAGAGGGGCAAAATATATATATACAAGAAGATCTTAGCAGCTTAAGGACACACAGATTCTGTTTCCTTACATGGGTGTCTGGTTCTGTTGCAGGACAGGACAGAGGCAAGGTTACGGGTTTCTGACTGTGACCTCCAGAGCAGTGTTTAATCATCACATTTTTTCTACCAATAAGCTTCTCTGACAACTCCCTCTCCTTTTTTTTTTTTTTTTACATTTCTGAGTTGTTCCCATGCTTATAATCTCTCAAACTGCTGCATCAACTCCATAAGCTGCTTTTATTGGCCGGATAGAAATCACTTTGTGGCGCTCAAAAGAAAGAAAGAAACATCAGCAGGCTGAAGTCACCAGCTTTAGATATCACCCCCCACCGAAACAAGAGGCTTCATGAACGCGATGTTAACTAAGCAGGCCTGTCACAGGATTCTGCTGTGTGACGCAAAATCTCTGGAGAAGAATCTGGTGAGATAACTGTGAACGGTGAGGCTGGCGTTCGTGAAATACCCTGTGAAGGATCTGGCTTGTCACCTCCTGTTCCAGGCAACCAATGAACCTGTCGCAGGACTGCAGACTCAGCATGGAGCCATTCCGCGCGCTCCAAATATTGTACTCAGCAAAAGGGATATATTTTTTCATCATGGATCTAGCGATGTTTTATTCATAAAGGCTGGTCACATTGAGGTGTGAGAGGAGAGCAACAATGAGGTGTAACAGCCTGCACAGCTGCAGACAAAGGCTGGCATCAAACAACATTCATTCTTTGCAAATGAGCGAATCCTGGCTGCCAGCTTGTTAATGTGAACACATGCATATCATGCATTTCATTCACATGCATGTATTTGCTCTCTTCAGTTTCCCACTTATTGTTTTGTCTTTAAATTTTGGAATCTATCAAATCTACCTGGGGGTCGGGGAACCTCCATGGGGTTGCAAGACAAGTCTTGGGGTCCTCGAGATGATTAATAGGATGTTAAAGAAGAAAAAATATATTCCTCTACAGTCTTTGCTCTAATCTTTTCTTTTGCCATGATAATTACCTCCACCAAGGAGGTTATGTTTTCACCTGTGTCCGTTTGTTTGTTTGTTCGTCACCAGGATCTAGTGGATTTAAACGTGTTCTCATAGGGGGGGTCGTCTTTTCCTGGCTGCTGTACGGTAACAAATAGCGCTAGAAACCTGCAACTACCACCAATGTGTAGCTAAGTTAATATGGATTCAGTAAGGTACTAACAGTTTTTATGTTTCTTCAATAGTTTTAAATGTCCAAACGAACATCACAGATTTTGGTGCGGATTCAGATCAGTCATTACTACTGAAGCTTCTGTGGAAAAGAGCCGTATGTAAATCATTCATATCAGTGTGAAATGGACGATGCTCAGCAGGAGCACAGCCCCACTAATGAGAACCACCAATATAAACAACAGGAAGACGTACCTGTGAGCAACAAATGTTCAGCACGTAAGCAGTTGGTATTAACTCGGAAGGCTCAGACGCTTAGGAGCCCTGAGGGCAGAGACGTGGCGGCGATCTGGCTTCCAAATAATGTTGGAATTATAATTCCAAATAATGCCGTAATTGTTCACAACTGTGTACGTAATGTTTGGTCTGTTTACAATTCTTCAAGGTCTGATCCTTGTGTGGAATCTAACCAAGCAGATAGCTTTGGACAGGCTGTCACAGCTGGATCTCTGGATGCCATGTGTTAACACAGACCCCAGTTCGCTTTGGGGTTCCACACACCTCACTGATCAGAATTACATGACATCATTTACAAATAAAGGTTAGTGTCAGTTGCACCTCCTTGCCAATACGTGTACGCACTTTATATGTCTCTCTCTCTCTCTCTCTCTCCCTCAGTCTGTCTGTCTTTCTGTCTCCATGTCTCTCTTCCTTTTTCTTTCGTTCTTCCTCTCTATTTTCAGAGAGCCGGTTAAGCATCCATAGAGTAAACTCCATAGAGCTTTGTAGCAGAAAGCGCTTTCTGACAGAAAGCCTCGTCTGAAAATGTCACAAATCCTGCGGCACCAGCACAGCCGTGTGGCTGAGTGGGTTGTGTCCAAGGTTTGCACTGAGGAGACGGGGGTTTGTAACCTGACAGTGGCTCCGTTTCCCCTTATTTCAGTAATTATTTGATTGTTTTGGTCGCACTCTGGTTAAGTTTACGCACACTTGGTTGCGCTAACCCTAACCCTCAAAATACACCCTTTCACAACATTTAACACGTGTTATAATAATGTTTCTGGGAGAAAGCCTTCCAGGATAACTTCTCCCATGTGCTTAACACGTAATCCATCTCTTCGTCTTCCTCTCACTCTCATCACATTCATATGATCTCTTTTTCTCTCGAAATGACTGCAGCTCCTCTTCGTCCTTCGTCTCTCAACCGTCCTTTCTTCTCACGCCCGCCTCTCCCTCCTTTCATGTTCATCCCTTCAAGCCTCCCTTCATTCCCTCCGTGCTGCCTCTCAGCCTCCTTCTCCACCCTGAAAATCTCTCTTCTCTCTCTCTTTGTCTCTCTTTACCCATCATTCCACCGCCCTCTTCTCTCCCGATCACTTTCAATCTCCTCCAATTTCATTCTCTCTCTCTCCGCCTTTCCTCCCTTTACAGAGGTGTAAATCACACACACACACACACACACACACACACACACACACACACACACACACACACACACACAAAAAAACAAAAAAACAA
>JBBPCS010004951.1:0-35208 GCA_037974645.1 Hollardia meadi | reverse complement strand
TAACCATGGAAACGGCTTCTGTGCACTGCTGTCTTCCCGAGCCACTGCGGTATCCCTGTCGGTACAACTGTGTTTTTCAATGACTATAACAATATATTAAACTATATCTGACTGAAAATATTGAAAGAAAGAGTACATAACTACTAACTTTCAAATTAGTTAAGTTAGTACGTGTGTGTTGTTTGATGCTATCTAGCTAGTTCTAGTGTTTAATTTAGCCCTGGACCGGCGCCGAGTGCTACTCCAGCTGTGTCAAATCACAAGATCAAGGTGGTTTTAAGGGATGGAAACCACTTAAAATTAGCAAAATAACTTTACAGAGACCCTTTAAATTGACCTTAATGAACCCGCGTTTGGTTCTTACCTCATCATGTTCTCCACACTCTGCTCTTTGACTTTGATGTCTGTCAATAAAAACAAATAAAATCAGATTAAGAACATTTGATTCAGCTGAAATTAAACTTTGAAATAGAGAGAACGTATAAGAACGTCACAGAATAAAGACTGAACAGAATCAGGATTTTATCATTTTAACGATTCACAATGAAAACAACAAAACCAAACACATTCAGTTCACAGTGACATAAGAGTCTCTGTCTGTCTTTTATTTCCTGCAATGAATATAAAGGACCAGCTGAGACTCTCTCTCTCATTACATAAACAGTCACCAGCAGGTTATCCAGCCCCCACAGGACTGTGTGTTTAGGGTGGGGGGGTGGGGGGGGGGTCCCTGGGGTCCCTTCAGTGTCAGTGTGTTTGTGATTGATGGTGGTCTCTGGACAAACGAACAGGAAAAACTGCTCGACCCTGAACGCACCGCCCAGCTGCTGCTTCCAACAACTGACCAGTCCACCTTAATCTGAGCAGTCCACCTTAACTGGACCAATATAACTAGTTTTGTAAATTGTAATTATAATCTACCACTGCAGCCCACTAGATGGCGCCAATCAGTCTGCAGTGTTTCACATCAGCTGTGAGTAACAGCTCGACCTCTTTGTGTGTGTGTGTGTGTGTGTGTGTGTGTGTGTGTGTGTGTGTGTGTGTGTGTGTGTGTGTGTGTGTGTGTGTCTCACCCAGCAGACAGAGCGTGTGCAGTCCAGCTGTTCTGTTTTTACAGATTTTGTCATAGAAGCTCTCTGGTCTCCACGTCTCCATCCAAAACACCAATGACACAGTCTCCCCGAAATTATACAGCTGACACACACACACACACACACACAGACACACACACACAGACACACACACACAGACACACAGACACACACAGACACACAGGTCAGAAAAACCTCACATCTCCAAAACCATCAACTTCAAAATATGAAGTTAAACATTTAAAGACAAACATTTACGTTTCGATCTCAGTCAAAATTAACATGGAGGCTCATGTGGTAAGTGGGCGGGGCTTCTGCATAATGTAAAGGTCCCACAGACAGCAGGGGCTGATGGGAATGACTCCCAGTGGAGGGAACGCTCATTTACATACCACACCTCCATTAGCATGTTAAAAACCTCCCAGTGGAGATGCTACCGCTGTTAGCATTAATGCTAATCTGTGTGTGAGTGTGGACAGCTGGGTCCTGCTCTCTGATTGGCTGCTCTGACAGGTCCGTTATTGATGAGGTCACATTCAATAAAGTAACATCATTAGTTTAACGAGTTGCATCAGCAGACGGCACACACGCACACACACACACACACAGTGGGGTTTCTGCCCTGAGTTCTGAGTCCCAGGCGGACACCTGACCTCCTGCTCGGCCTCATTAAGGAGCCAAACAAACCAGGAACCCCTTCAGATTGTTTCTGTGGTTCCACACGTTTGGTTTCACTAATCAAACCTTCTACATCGCTCCTAAAGAACAAAATCACAGGACACAAAAGTTACCTGCTCCGCCGACACATCAGCAGCAGCTGGTGATGATTTCATTAGTTAGTTACCATGGTAACCATACAGTCCGGTGCTCCGGGGCGCTGATGAAATATGAAGATTGATTTAAGATTTCTTTTGGTTGATATAAATAAAGCTGCTGGTTTGAATGTTTATGATAACGTGGATCTATAATGAACGTTTGAAATGAAGTGGAATTAAATCATTATACACTTCAATTCACCTCTTCACCATCTGTAAATGTAAATGTCCTGTATTTATATCGCGCTTTACACTACAAGTAGGCATTCAGCCATTCACACTCATTCATACACAGGCAGTGACTACCTTGCAGGGTGCCACCTGCTCATCAGAAGCGGTAACCATTCACACACATGCACTCACACACCGATGGCGCAGTATCGGGAGCAATTTGGGGTTCAGTATCTTGCTCAAGGACACTTCGACATGTAGACTGCAGGGGCCGGGGATCAAACCACCACTGGATCACTGGGCGACTGCTCTACCACCTGAGCCACAGACGCCTCCTCCTTATATCGCAGCAGATACGAATGAGAGAAATGTTGGCAGGAAATCTGATCTTCAGCTACAGGGTCACAATTTTTGTTCTGATTTAGCTAGCTAGCTTTTCAGTTTGTTTGTACTGCTGACGTGTGTGTATGTGGGAGAGAAAGTGAGAGAGGGAAAAACTTGGACTGACCCATTTGTGGGAGAGACAATATGAGCCTTGCAAATGAGACAATTGAAATACAGGACCCTAAAGATACATATTCCATAGAGAAAATGAGGACGGGCTGTTTTATTTTCTGTTTTACATGTACAGTGTGAGCGAACCACACAGTGTGGGCACATAAATTGTGAGCTTTGCCTTTGCATCGAGAGGATTAACTCGTACAGTTTGAGTTGGAATTAAACAAGATTTCTAAGATGCACGTTTCGTTCTGTGCTGTGATACGGTGTAGTTTAATTTAGGAAGAAAGTAGTTCCTACATGAAACTGCTTCACACCAAGGTCTGTAGATTATCTTGAGAAACCGGTTCATGATTTCTGGTAAGAGACATTGCTGTTGAGTCAAATGAATATTTTGGCGCTTTGAGCAACACAAAGTGCCTTCTAGTTCCATTATATTCAAGAGAAGGCAGACGCCTCTACAGGAAATATCTCCAAAGCTTGGCAACTCGCACCACAACAATCTAGAGGGATAAATAGCACTACAGGTAAGAGGAAAAATGTGCTTTTGATGTTGTGATGAACTGTCCCTTTTAAATTGCAGGGCTAAGCCTGAAGACCCCTCACTGCTGGAGGACCCGAACATTAAAGCCATTGCTGAGAAGCACAAGAAGACACCTGCTCAGGTACAGCCCTCACACCGGCTGGAGTAAATTACAAAGTTTAAAATACTTATTGTGCACACACGCAAAGAATGCTTGTTCTTCCTTTCTCTTCCATCTTTTATCTGAATGTATTCTCAGTGACAGTGTAGTACAAATGAACACAAACGCAAAACAGAGAATATGGCTGCTTTAAAAACCATTCACATGGTTCTGACTGTTATTAAGACTTAAAGTCATGGCCTCTGATCATGTTCACGTGTTAATACCATTTGTCCTTGCCTGCCAGGTCTTGATCCGCTTCCCCACCCAGAGGAACGTGATCGTGATTCCAAAGTCGATCACACCTCAGCGCATTCAGGAGAATTTCCAGGTAATTAGCTGAGAAATTGTTCAGATATTTTCTAGGATTAGCCCGCAATCTGCTTCATTTGCTTTACCCTCTTGGCTCGTGCATGAAGGCCGTTGTTTATGTCTTTGCAGGTGTTTGACTTTGAACTAACTGAGGAGGAAATGAAGACCATATTAGGATTTAACAGGAACTGGAGAGTCTGTCCCATGCAATGGTGAGATCATACATTGTTGTTCTTGTTTTTTGGGTAAGATTTTTAACATTGAAAGCAGAGGTTTCCACATTCTTCGTTCCATGCAGTGTTTAATGTTAAGCTTACGGTCTATCCAACCTTCACCAGAGCATACACAACTAACAACGGACAGGCAGGCAGACCAAACCACACGATCACATTCCAATTGTTAGCAGTTTGCAACAAACCTGTGTAGAGACTCTACATTCTGGAAATTGTAGTCTTTAAGTAGATGAGCACTGTGAATATAGACAAAACAAATACCACAGGAAGCACCTAAGAGTAAAATGTTAGTTTCATTGCGTAGTAAATGGTGCTTTGAGATGAATAAAGGCGTAAGCCATCAGAAATAAGAGATCCCCATCTAGTATAAGAAAAACAAGCATCTCAATACAAAACATACTAAATGGAGCTTTTTTTGGATTGACACTTTGAATACACTTAAGCCTACAGGCCTTAATTAGGATTTTGATATGAGTGTTATGCTATAATCCAAGATGTTTTCTTGGATTATTTTCTTGCTCTATGTTCCATGTCGAATTTGGGGTCTATGGTTAATGATTGTTTAAGTCTGATCTGTCTTACAGCCCTATTTACTAAGCAATGAAACTACAATTGAACTATTAGGTGCTTCCCGATTTGCCGATATGCTGTACTTAATTGTATTTTATAACAAGTAAGGCTCCAATTTATGACCCACAGTACTCCTCTACTTAAAGACTACAATTCCCAGGATGTGGAGCCTCTACACGGGTGTGTTGCATACTGCTAATGATTGGAATGGGATTTTGTTTGCCTGCCTGTCCATTAGTTAGTTGTGTATGCTCTGAAGGTTGGATAGAAACTTGTGGAAACCTCTGCTCTCAGTTTGGATTGTATCCAAGCACCTTAGCGAAGTTCTAGCCGGATAGAGTGGTGGTCTTTGAATTTTTTTAATTTTCCTTTTCCTATTTCTTTCTCTGCAGGAGCATAAGGCACAAGGACTATCCATTCCATGCTGAATTCTGAATTGAAAAATGCAGATTTTGCGGTCTCTACCCTCTAGACAGCTTGCTTTCCTGTTCTTTAGAGCAGTTTGCAGTGCTACTGTGGCCTTGCATTAGATTTTTATTTTCATGTTACATTTCTCATGAGAAACATTGACTTCTTTTGTTACCTGTTTTCTCTGTGAAAACGGCAACCAGTTTTACGCACACTCCGAAGACCCAAGTTAATTTTTGAGTTTCTAAGCCTTTTTATTGAGTCCTAGTGAAAAGTAAATTCTTCTGCATTACTTTGTAGTCCATGTAGCATTTAAAATTACTGAAGAACCTAAATAGGTGCCATACACAGTACAGATGAAGTATTTAAAAGGAGCAGTTCTAGATTAGTTCTGATAACAGAATAAGTAATTTACAAAAACATGGCCCTCGTTGGAGAAAAAAAAAAACTAGCTATGGTAAATTCTCAAAGCCAAACTAAAAGATGAAATCAGTATTTAAATGAAACCATTTTTCCTAGCACAAATGCGATACATCTATTTATCATACTTCATAGCACTGAAGTTGCTTTCCCTGTTTATTTCTGTCAGATCTGGTTTGTTGCCAGAACATAGATTTGACTGCAAAAGTAAAGCACTATTAGCTCTGTGGAATATAGAATGCATTACCTCGACTTGTTTTAGGATGACAAAGTACTTCCCAGTATTAGTTGTGAGTCATATGTGGCACTTTCAAATCATGTGTATTAACCCTGTTGCAAAACAGTCACTTCCATTTCCTGTGTGAGCTGGCACTAAAAGTCCTGTGGAAGAAAATGAAACAAGTTTGTGTTGCTCAGACAAGTCGAAGTTTCTGCCTCCTAGTGACCACTAGAGGGCAGGAAACCATCAAAGAATGAGCTGCTGGAGCCTTCAACGGTGTCAAGATATGCACATGTATATAGCCACAATTAAATGTGTTGTGATATTAATTTATTCATTTTTTTTTTATTTCTAGTTACAGCAATAATATTAAGCTTTGATTATTCCAATGCATTCTGGGAAGGCAGGGGGACTGAGTTAACCTGGAGAACTTTTAACTACAGAGTTTAACCAGAAATTCCAATATTATCAAGTCAAATAGTTATCACATACTGTGGTGCAGTGTTTTGGTTGTATTATCTCAAACAGGATATGATTGTAATTCATGCTACTGTTAAAATTCAAATAGCATTACACACAGTAATGCATTTAAAACATTAAGAAATGGATGCAAGGGTTAGACCCATAACATACATCAACATACAACCACTATATCCTGATAAAATGGGCTGCGTTCAAGATTTTATTGTGCGCAGCATTTAGTATATTCTTTGAATCAATTCTTTCCATTACAAACATTGAAAAATAGCCCAGTGCAAGTTTAGGAAGTACAAATATTTACTGAGGCTCTGTCTTGATAAGCACATTTGTCTGGAAGTGTGTTGTCTGAGACTTTAGTATTCTGTATTGAGGGGGAAGTCTTTGTGTTTTGAAGCCCTGTGGAGAAAAAAAAAGAGGAGCACACATTACTTGATGTTTGTTGGTAATGATAATGGATCCAAAAACCAGGCCTACAAGAAATCAGATCTCCTTCTGTGTTTTCTTTCCTCCCCATCGTCTTCCTCTCTACTCACCACGGCATTGGGAATCCTCTCCAATCGTTGTTTAAGCTCAGCAAGGTCTTCATGTCGTCTTCACTCAACTCGAAGTCAAACACCTGAAAGAGAAAGAACAGCTTAGCAACTCGCCGCCTGAGACAAACCGTAGAAGCTGCCCTCAGTCCTTTGCATGAATGCAATCAAATGAATAGCATGCACACACAGAAATAAATAACGTCATGGAAGTAAAAAATGACGGTTAGAATTTTTTTCAAATGCCAAAATCTGAATTCCTACAAAATGATCAAGAAGAAAACCGATCATCCTCTTAAGTTTGGAGATTGGTGTACCTGGAAATTTTCCTTGATTCGATGGGGCTTCACTGACTTGGTGATAACAATCACATTCCTCTGAGAGTGGAACCTGATGAGAACCTGGTAAAGAAATGGCTCATAAGTGCAAAACATTATATAAGCATTATTCAGGCATCTGTTTCTATGACTGCACGACACTGTACTGTTTGATTTCCCTGTGGCAAGAGTTTTGAAACAATCCTTTTTCTTCCCATACCGACTTAAGTCATGTAACTTTTGAAACGAAGCAATGAATGAACAAACAGTGTGCCCCCGCTCACAGCAGCACTGTACAAACATCACTACAATACAGTATCTGTTTCTTGACTGTCTTTTGCACTTGTGATCTTAACCAATATGAGGCATTGTGTATAAAAGTATGAGCTCTTTTTACATATTTTGTCTCCTTAATCATGAGAATGAAATACATTCAGTATTAGAGTTTAGTTTTGGCATTCTGTATTTACCATAATACAAAATATTTTATGGCCTTATTTTTTTAAGAAAGAGAAAGATGAACATTGGGTAGATTTTTTTTTTCTCTTACCTGTGCTGGAGTCTTGTTGTACTTGTTAGCAATTATCTTGACCTTAGGTTCCTGCAGCAAAGAGGGTTCATCAGATGAAGCCCTTTTGTCAAAAGAAATGAGTGTCAATATTTAGTATTGGTTT
This sequence comes from Hollardia meadi, assembly GCA_037974645.1. Classification (NCBI taxonomy): domain Eukaryota; kingdom Metazoa; phylum Chordata; class Actinopteri; order Tetraodontiformes; family Triacanthodidae; genus Hollardia; species Hollardia meadi. The sequence goes on along the minus strand of JBBPCS010004951.1, from coordinate 27,786 downwards.
CTCTGTGAGTGCTGTGAATGATGTGCCTCTCACCAGGTTCTGTCAGGGGAGCCCAGAGGGGCGTAAGCTGTCACCAAAATGCCTTTGGTGTGGCAATAGTTGATCAGCTTCTCCTGATTCAGAAACGGATGGCACTCGATCTGGAGGAACATTGAAACGCTTTAGCTTTTCTTGTTTCTCGATCATGTTGCAGAGTCTTGTGTTGTACCTGGTTGATGGCAGGCTTGTACTTAAGGCTGGGCTTGTTGAGGATGGCTTCAGTCTGGTCTTTGTTAAAGTTGGAGATGCCAATAGCCTTGACCAGCCCAGCATCCACCAGCTTTTCCATAGCCTTTGAGACACATTGCGCACTGGTGTTAGTGGTGCATCTGTCTGTCATATGTGTATATGTCAATGTTTAATTTAAGCTGCCAGCAAGTCAGATGTGTCTGTCTTTGCTTTACATGTGTAAGTGCACTAAATCACTTTAAGTTACCTCCCAAGTGTCCAAGAAGTTGCTGCCATCAGAAATTAACTGGTTGTGCTCATCTGCAGGAAAAAGCTCATCCCCTGGCTGCAGTGGCAAAACATGAAGTTGAATGAAATGTTTTTCTTTTTTTTTTTAAATTTCTGATAATAAGATTGATTAGCTCGTTGTAGGTGCCCTCAATATTGAAGTTTTGCCATAACACCTAACTGTAATTCTCTGTGATTGCTTTGACAGGTGAAATAGGCTAAAGTTTGTAGTTTTACCAACAGACATGTTTATTACAGTCATGACAGGGCAGTGGTATTCAAACCTTGGCTCCCATGGGAAAATGCATGAGGTAAAGGTCCAGATAGTCCAGTTTTAGGTCACTGAGTGTCTTCTCACAGGCTCCTCTCACCAGAGAAGGAACGTGGAACGTGCACCATAACTTTAGAAAACAAAAACAAACGGTACATGTCAGTGTATGGTGTCTATGTGGGTGTTATCAGCTGGGATTGTGACAATGTGGTATGTCAAATGATAGACTGATCTCCTAGAGCAACCAAGCCACATATGTGCTCATTGAAAATAGTAAGCGCTTATGGGAGTTGAGGGAACAAAATGTAAATGTGGTTGTGTGGTAGAAGATTCTTACTAACGAAATGTTTGCAAATGTTGCAATTTTAAAAAACAAAACAAAAACACAATACATTTCCCTTCTTTAAAACCATGTTTGCAGTGTTTAAAACGGTTTATTAACTCATGTATGCCGTACCTTACTGACGATAAATAGTTCCTCCCTCTTTACCACTCCTTGGTCAATCATTCCGTGAATTCCAGCCCCAACTTCTTTTTCATTCTCGTACGCATAAGCACCATCTATGTGCCTGTAACCAGCACTGATTGCCACTTTAACAGTGTCGGTGACCGTTCCTTGCTCTGACTGGATGACACAAAAACAAGGAAATTGCAGATACAGATAGATAGGCATTAATATTTTCAGTAGTCTGTGGTTGTCTTTTGCGCGTGGTCCTGGCCTCATACCAGTCAATGTTTTATTCTGAATGGTGAGAAATAAATGCAAATGGCACGTTGCTGTGCTCACTGTTAAGGCAGAGGCCAGTGTGCAATTAAATGTTTTTAAAGTGGGCTTACATTTAACCTCAAGAGGGCAACTATTACCTGTAACCTACCTTTTGCAGGCGAAATAGCTGAAAAGATTTTAATCTCTCCCACCAGTTCCAAATGTATTTATTTATTAGCCTACTTTGGGTTGGATGTTGAGTTTCAGATTTATATAGTAGGTAGGCTATTTATTACGTTGAGTTTGATGCTCCATGATCCAGATTTATCTGTGTCGACTTCTATTACAGAACGAACCCCAGAAATGTCAGAATGCAAGAGGCACCGAGGAAACGGGAGAGACGAAATCCATCCATCTGTCTGGCCCATTTTAAGTATAAAATGTTCAGCCTTACCCTCCATGTCCCCAGACCGATCATAGGCATCTTTGCGCCATTGTTGAGGGTAACAAAGGGTGTCATGTTGGATCTTCTGTGAAAGTTCAAGCAGGATCAATCAGCAAGCAGCGAGCATACTCTCACGATGACACTATATTGGCAGAAGAGGAAGCCTCGAACATGGAAGTCAGTGAAAGGGTTTGGCGTTAATAAGCGGAAAGAAAGTGCGTCTGCGATTGATTAATCACGCCTGCCTTGGCTTCGGGGAACCTGGGGTGCTTCCCATTTCGCCTAAATTGCATCCACGTTTCCCTCACTTGCATCTTTTCCTTGCGTCTACGTCCCTCCCACCGAGGATATGTGGAGAGAGCCAAGGTAACCAAACGAGGAGAGAGGAAACAAGGATCGCTGCGTTCTCATCTCAAGAATCATCAGGTTGTTAGATGCAGATGATTTGTAATGCGCCCTTCGCATCCTATCCAGGCGCACAAGGTACCCTTTGGCATCCGTAGCCCTGCGCGTCTTATCCTTATGCACACGGTCTAATAAAGACAGTTATCAGTGCAGAGCAGCAGTGTTTTCTCTCTGTTACCTATTTAACAAACACCTGCACACGAACAACCAGCTGCAGTCTGTATTTATACTGCATCTTGCTCAAAGGCACAGGAGCCATTTCTACTGGCAGAATGACTTTATAGTTTTTATCTGTTATTTGCGTCTGTATTTATTGATATACTGACCGCAAAATCATTATTTAATAATCCAGAATATGATTATGATGACGTTATAATAGTAGAAATTATTTATTCGGCTAAATGTAAATTATGTAACACATCAAACCCAATGCTCAGGAATGATCAGCCTCATACGTGACTGAATGGAAATGATGATAAATTATGTAAAAACTGTTTCTTGATGACTAATAAGAGAAATGAGATGCACCCCCAGAAGAGGGAAATATTCCAATGATGTCACAGAGGGGAAATTTGTACTAAATAGCATGACATCTGTGTAAAGGTTTCTAGGGAATTGTAAAAAAAAATTGCTTTCATTCATTCTAAACAGTATTCTGAACAACTGGAACAAGTTAATGAGTTGTTATTTAATAAGTTGGGTCTCAAGGTAATTCCCTTTTGTCAGTTGTAAATAATGACGTTAAAACAGGTAGAGTAAATTATATTACATCCCAGTTTGTTTCTGGATGTAACACGACCATTTAATAATATGATTATTGTATTGTGAGTAATTTCTGCATTTCACAACATCATTTCTTGTAAAGTTGTCATCTTTGTAAGAAGAAATAACACATTCTTTCTCTTGCAAGTGAAAAGTTGGATTATTCACAATAAAACATACCCTTGCTCAATTCAGTAGATTTAGGGGTTTTGGTGCTGCAGCCATACTTTGTCTGGTGTGACCAGTGGCTATAATGGCAGCTAAGATCGTGGGTTCAAATCCCAGTCAGAGCAAGCCACCAGTAAGGGTCCTCAGGCTTACTGGAATTACACTAACGCCTCGCCGTTGTACGCCTTTGCACACCAGTCAAGTTGAAGTTTACCTCCATGTCTGAGCAGACTTTGAAGGTATTGCATAAAAGGAAATAGTTCATAGTGAAATGGAGGTTATCACTATATTGACTATATTGTATGATTCTAGTGAATAAGCTACAAACATGCTGTCTTCAATTAGAGACTATTTTTACGGAGGACTGGGAGCTTTTTCAATTTGAATGTATGAGGTCATCAAATACTCTCTATGGGAGAATTGAAATAACTTCAGATTGATCTTTTAACCCTTTTTAGGAGTTAAAACTGAAGTCTTGTAGGAGTTAAAACACTAATCCTATATAGAGCAAAATGCAGCTCTCACCTTGAGTTCATTTTTTTTTTTTTTTTTAAACTTCAGATTATTCAACTCCAGAAATTTGCTGAGAATGTCTATTCGTTTTGCAAGTTGAGTCAAATTCTTTGGTATGCGTTGACATGGTTAGCCAATAAAGCTGATTGTGATAGAGCACGAAGAAATTCTGAAACGTGGATGCTTCACACACATCTTCAACCCGGTGGCACACAAGATCTATGCAATCAGAACAGTTTCAAGGTGGGCACCCAAGGTTAGTGTCACCAATTCAGTGTCTGACCAAATGTGAAATATGATCACATTGTCCGCTTCTGTTGTTGAGTTAAGGTGTTGAATAATGGCCAGAAAAGTGTTTTGGCAGAACATTAAGATGTTACAATAAAGTTGGTTGGTCACAAAATAGAGGGTGGGTGGAATACAGAAACACCTTAATAAATCTGAATATACCAAAAGCAATGGAGCAGCTCCCAATAATTCAATGATTGGGCATATAATCCTCAAGAGTGCAAATTATTACTTCTACTGCTAAAAAATTTCAATTCACAGATTATGTGTGACATGTTGTCACAACCTAGATCTGAATGTTCTAATGTCCACTATCACCAGTGTAAATGTCAGATCAAACAGATCCTCATCCAGACTGTATTAGCTGAATGCCTCTTGAAGTGAATGGACCTTTAATTGAGGTTTTTGTCAGACACTCTTTGCCCCATTTGACATGCTACCGTGTTTAGTATGGGTTTGGTCTCAGTCTCGTGGGCAATCAGCTGGATTGCTTTAAGGCAAAAAAGATTTCTCCTCTGTGTCATGTGCTGTTCCTTCTCATTTCTTATTCTATGCAGCCTCTCAGACTCCAGAAAATCTACATCATGTGCAGTTGAGATCCCATAATTGAATCATTTGTGGATATGGATGGCAATGACAGCCAAGATCTTTAACAGATACTCCTGTCTTTATCCAAATTAGGTTAAAATTCACACAGTTGTTTGAGGGGCAGGGGCTAAAAACAAAAAGGGCACCAGCCAGTCATGATACATTTATGGTTACAGTTAGAAAGCCTGGTTAAGACTAAAATGGTTTCACTTTGTAACTTGATGTTACCTACTAGACCTCTGTAATTAAAACACACAGGGCAGGGGTTCTCAACCTTTTTCAAGCAGTCATTTCCAAAGCAAGGTCCAGGGACCCCTTCCTTAAGGGGGTCCCCAGCACAAAACAGGATAATTTATATTCACTAAAATTCCACCCATGAGTAACACAATGACAATTTATGACTATTTTGGTCATGGGTTTCATACACTTTCTGTAATGAAACATCTAAAAACTAAATTCTAATAAGATGGGGGACCCCAAGACAAAATCTTATCAAATGGGAGCCCATGGAGCACTGAATTCCACTCCATTGTCACATCTTCTATTGAATATACTGTAGGTGCTATGATCTGTAACAGGTTCACTTTTTGTTTTGTTTTTTATCTGCTCAGGTTTTATTATTTGAAATACAAGTAGATTTTTATAACTTCTCTTTATACTGTGCTTCCTACAAGCAGATAACTGTCCTCTCTATGCTGTCCTATAACTCACCGAAATACTCAATTTAAAACTATATTATAACCCATAATGTCTCCCCCCCCCCCCAAGTTGGTTTCTTCCCTTTCACAAACTAGATAGAGGTAGATAGTATTCTCAACCTTGCCTTCCCGTCTTATGAATACGCCCCCTACTGGGATTTAACTTGAACAACAGCTTTCCAGAGCAAGTTAGTTAGGATCACTTGTGCCTTTTGGAGAAGGGTTGAAAGCTTTTCAGAAACATAATAGTGTGTTGGACTCCAATGAACCCTTTAATCTACAGCATTAAAAAAAAAAAATACTTAACATAATGTAGCTTCAACGTTTGATGGACAAAGCTTGTTAAATGTAATGCACAGGAACCAATCATCTTGTGTTTGGCCCACAGGCAAATGTAAGGAAACATTGGTTCTAATGAACAGATATTAGATATTTATATTCAATTAACTGAAATTCTAAGTCATATTTCTGATGACTTGAATGCATTTCTCAAACCATTCTTCTCCCAATACAAAACACAAAGGCTCATGTAACTTTTTATTCATTCTTCAAATATTATGAAACCAATCAACATCACTCTCAGAACTCACTCACACACACACACACACAAAAAGTGCTGACATTAGACAATGACATTAACATAGTCCTGTCTATTAAAAGATAGGAAACATGAAGAGCAAAGGTGCTAAATATTGCACATTATGATCCGTTCCAGAAGGGGCTTCTTTTTTTTTTGGCACCATCAAAACTACTGGTTACAAAACAGCTGAGACTACACACATACTTTGCCTGTGGCTAAGTATACCAGCATTTGTCATGGGACTGATGTTACTTTCCTACCCTGACTGAGCAAAGGTAGATGCAGCACTGTAAATAGAAACTAAAAATGAGGTAACAGTTGATAATGGGAGTATGTATGCACATCTCGGCGTCGAGCTGAAAGTTGAGCAAATCATGAAGTAAATAAACAGCTCACATACTGCAGGGCCGATTGGCAGTGAGCGAGCTGGGGGGGGGGGTTCTTCAAATTTCAACAGTCGATAGTGGTCAAATTGCTCACATCTCAGCGTGTGACGCTCCATTTTCACAGCAAGACTTGATGCAAGTTCTATAAATCAAAATATGTGAGACTTAAATTTGTGCCACTTTTTTCCCCTAATTTTTAAGCTAATGAATGAAAACCAAGAGAGAAAAAGTCCAAAGTACACTGCTTAGATAAGCAAAGCCTGGTTTTCCATTAGCAAAACATTTATGTTGTAGAGGGCATAATCTAAGTATGGCCTAAATAGCTTCTGAATTAATAATTCTTGTTGCCTCATTGCTCCCAAAGAACAGTAATATTTTTAATTGAAATTATCTTTTAACCTTGGGCCATACCTGAGTCTTATACATTGTACCATAACAAGAAATGAAAACAAGTAAATATCATGAACCCAGAAAGCTAAATAATGGTATCTAAATCAGCATGAGACTTATATTGTGCTATAATGAGTGTTATTGCTTGGAGGCAGCTGTTTATCAAGCCACTTGGATATTTGTTACCAGAGGAAATGACATAGAGAATTACAAAAGCCACACAAAACCATTCTCTATTCCACCAAGTGATAAATTAGCATTCAATTCCGCAACCACAACTTAAACCCCAGCAGTGTCCCAAGTTTTTCTGTTTGTCTCAGGAGCAGTCAGTGAAGGTGGTCACCATGTTCCCCCTACGCTGGGTCACTGTCCTGCAGTGCTGCTTTCCTGAGCCCTGGAATCTGCTCTCAGTCCTGGAACTGTGCGTGTTGAAGGAGAACATCTTCTCCAGGTCCTCAAACATGTCATCAAAGAGTCCTCCACCGAAGCTCCCCTGCTGAAACTGCCTCCTGTGTCTGTTCATAGCCTCCTGATGCGCCTGGAAGTGGCTGTCAAAGTGTCTCTTTTGGTTGCCTTGATTCTGGGAGTGGGAGTGAAAGTGGTGATGGTGCTGCTGTTGCTGGCCAAAGTGGTCATTGAAGATGTCATCAAAGTTGAAGTTAAAGGACTGGTAGTGCTGTTTGAAGTTATATTCGCCTCCTCCTCTCTGGCCCTCCCCTGATGACGAGCCATGGCCAAACTGGTTGTACTCCCGCCTCCTCTTATCATCTGATAACGTCTCATATGCTGGTAAAGAAAAAGACACATTCCATCACTCAGTATATTGGTTGCTATGACACTGCCACTCAAATGTTTCTGAACATTTTAACATTTTTTTTAGCTCAAGCTTTAGCAATGTGGCAATATGTTTATTATTGATGTCTGGGAAACAAGAGGGAAATGTTTTACATCCCATTGGAGATGAGATCATATCATGATAGACTGAAGCCACAAGGTGAAAAATCATTCATGTTCCCTGTTTAACATATATAAAATTAAACTTGACTTTTCCAGTGCAATTTCCTTCAATTAGGCCCATTCGAGAAAAGAGTGCCAATAAATACAATAAATAGTCATATTATAGCATATAGTTGGCCAAATACTGATGAGACCTGGTACTTAAAAACCCCCAAAAACAACTATTTGTCCATTGCCGATTGAAGTAACTCACTTACCCTCTGCTATTTCTCTGAACTTGGCTTCGGCGTCTGGCCCCTTGTTTCGGTCAGGGTGGTACTTAAGGGCCAACTTGTGGAAGGCCTTCTTGATCTGGCGCTCAGTGGCATCTTTGGCCACCCCGAGTATGTCGTAGTAGTCTCTCTTGGCCAGGATAAACTCTGAGATCAGCAGAATATGCACTGCTAGCACCAACACCGACTGCGCTGTGGCCATGCTACTGGTTTTGGCACCTTGAGGCTGTGAAGAGAGGAGTTTGACAGCTCGGTTTGACACCCCAGAAACGCTTTCCAAACAGTTTCAAAATTCACAGTTCGGATACTGACTATTCAAAGAGGAACAAAAATCAGGTTATATGGCGGTATTTACCAACATTACTTTGCTAGCTAGCGTTAGTTTCAGAGAAGCGTTAGCCTCGAGAAAACGACAACTCGCTGTTTTGGTGGAATAAGGGAGAAACTTAAATCAGCTCTGCTTTTAAAAAGATTATTAATTATACTCTTGTTTGTTCTCAGTTGCTGATAAACCTTCGACGACAAATAACGTGTGTTCATGATTATTGAAAAAGAGAGATTACCTGCAGACGGGATAGCAAACAGCCTAGGGATACCTCTATCAGCTGCCAACAGCTCCAGCTGATGCGAAACGAAAGCTAACAATCACTGACGATATGCATTCCTGAGGTGTAACAACACGACTCGCAACGCTATTGGTCCATTTCTTAACACGGTGACTCAGATCGCTGTGGTTGGTGGAAACAATGCGCACGTGGAGAATGGGGCAGTCTGAAAAGAATACAAGCGAAACAAGATGGTGATATAACAGAGTGTATATACTTCCGTCTTCGCTTTTTTCTGTTATTTTGTTATTATCGATTGAAGTGTGAGACCTAAACATGTTTTCAGCCTGGTAAATATGAGTATTCAGTTTATGTGTAATATAAATGGTTTTATGTATGAAATAGCCAATGAATCGTTAAAGGGGGCACGTGCGTAATCTAATTTTATTTAATTTCCTCCACGTAGTTGTGCAGTCGTTATGTTAACTATCTTGATGAAGGAAACGCAATCTCCGCTATGGGGCTACAACCCGGAAGTAACAGTTTCCGACCTGCCCTCATGCATGTTTATACATCTATGGATTCTCTATGTTTAAAAAAAATGTTAGCCCCACACATATCTCTGTGACGCGTTTTCATGAAGTTTCACTTCAGATATGCCGCGGTACTGCGCTGTGAAAGTTTGCAGAAACCGCGGGGGAACTGCATCTAGACAAGAAAACAAGAGAATTAGCTTCTACCCGTATGTTTTCTTTCTGCTGTGTCTCAGTTAAAATGTTTTAGGTTAGCTGCAATTGCTTCTTTCCTGTTATTTCTGATACATTTAGTCGTGGATAATATAAGTTATAGAGGCAGTGAAAAGTTAATGTTAGTATGTGATGTATGTCATGTGGTTACCTGCTTCTAATGGTCCAAGGGAAGACTGTTGGACTGAATGTGGAATAATGATGATGTTAAAAAATACTGCGAGATACAAGTTACACTGATAGCCCACCACTGAAACCGTGAATAGTTTCAAACTAGCCATTTACTTCCCCCCAAAGGTTTCCCTTGCACGACAAGTCCAGGCTTCAGAGATGGGTGGACAACATGAAGCGGGAGGAGTGGACCCCGAGTCGACATCAGTACCTGTGCAGCGAGCATTTTACAGAGGACTGCTTTGATATCCGATGGGGCATCCGCTACCTGAAGAACACAGCCATCCCAACCATTTTCCCCTCCACGAAGGATGTGTGTATCTCTCTTGTTTTTTCCTCCATCTCAATATCCATCACAGTTCCACCTGAAGTGATGACTTGTCGCATATCAGAAAAAAACAAACATTTTCTGCAAGTAGAACAGCACGTTTACTTACAGAAAATAACAGTTTCAGGTTCATCAAGACTTTTTGGTATGCAACAAGCCTGTTCTTCATTTTGCATTCTTTTGCTTTGCCTTTGACTGACCAGCAATCCCATCTGACTTATATTGCTTTGCAGTGCTTGTACTTTGCTGCCTTTGTGCAAACCCATTTAGTAAAGACTTGTTTTCTTTTATCTCAGGATGGGGATAAAAAAATTACCACCATTAAAAGAAGCCCAAACGCCAGACCCAGGACTTTAGACGTTAACATTGCGCCTGAAGGATTCGACTCTCTCGGTAAGAGGCCTCTCATTTTGAGCAGAACGTGCAAAAAGTCACATACAACAAACACTGTTGCCGAACACACAGAGATGACATTTGAACCCCCACTGGTGTCAGACACTGGCATCTCCTGTCATTCTAATCCCTCTGAGTCACAGACTGAAAGTGGAATACCAACAGCATCCTACCTTGCATTGTCCCCATGCATTGAGCCCTGTACTGAAGAGCAGGCTGACTCAGCGATGACTGTGTTATGTTGTGAGCAATTGGGCCATTTCTCCGATGGAGAGGCAACCATGGATGCAGCTGCTCTCCAAGCGGCACTGAGCCAGGCTTTTAGCTATGTCCCCGTAGAAATGGTCAGGGACGAACCCACTGGCTACTTTTTTGAAGAACCTGATAAGGGAGAGCATATTTCCATGTACGAGCATTCGTACTGCAGGCCAGACACGGACAAGAATCAGCTTTGGAGTAAAATCTCAAGTTTGCATGCGAAGATCTTGGAACTGGATCACAGGGAGGAGAGTACCGTGGCCAAAATCCGTGCGCTGGAGACTGAAATATCCCTCCTGAAGAGAGACGGTGCTGTTTTTAAGGAGAAGCAGAAGGTTTTAGAAGACTATATATCATCCAGGTTGCTCTGATTCTGCAAGTAATTACAAGCTACGGACTCCAAATGTGTGTTTTCATTGTTAACCATTGAGTCACTTTTGCTGATATGTTGCACAAGCTCCCATTCATAAAGCACAGCAGCACAAACTGTCTTATAATGCTCAATTGGTACTCGGTGATGTGCTCTGATATAGTACATGCTACAATTCTATATTTGATTTTGTCCACATGGTGACACCAAAACATTGATTTCTGCAGCTTTTTGCTGTACATTACTAACGCATAGCCATTAATAACTTAATAATGGCTCTTTTTCTGTTTTCAGTACACAGTGCCATCAGTCTGTTGTATTTTATCATCTGGCCTATGTTCCACAGTTGCCTCTCTTACAGTTTCTTGGTCCATGATATAATTTCATATAGCGCAAAAGTAGTTTTTTCCTCAAATGGAGTCTAAATGGTGAATTTGTAAGGGCTGCCATGAATCAATACCGAGCTATATAGCCGACAAAAGAAGTTCCTCTTCAGCTCTGGTATTTTTTTGACTTGGACTACTGCTTGCTGTGGCTACTGATTCTGGTGACTATATTCAAACAGCCTCATTGACTGCAATGACTGAAGTGTCCTAGAATTGTCTCACTAGCAATCATGTTTATGGAAACAGAGGGTCATTTAATCTCTGTGTTGTGCTTGATTGCCAGTACCACCATGTCATTATGTACAATTTACTGCTGGTCAAAAAATGTGCATTACAGAAAAAAAAAAAAAATGCTTTGAAATAAAATAAAGTGTACTGTGAATGTGTTTCTTAGAGCACGTGTTTCTCAGGGGGCTGTGTTTGTATTCACCATGATGGCCCTTGTGATTGTTTTAAAGCCCCTAAATACATGAACGTGGAACATGGGTGAAGAATTTATCACCCACTTTCCCACCCTCTGGCCCTGAATTAGTCATCATAGTATTTTGGCCAAGTCAGATGCATAATCCTATTTGAAGCAGCTTTCCAGAGTGAAATACACCATAGACTGCTTCTGCACTATAGCAGCTGGTCACAGAATCTGTGGAACAGCGGATTGTGACCATGTTAAAACCAGTCAATTTAACTGAAAATGGGAATTGACTGAGAGAAAAATCCCAAGCTGTGCTTTTAATTGAGCACAGCATTACGTCAGTGCGTTCAGATTAATTAGGCGATATGTTTATGACGTTGGCTTGTGACGGCAAACGCAGTGATTTCCCACATATTGAATGATTTGTCGAGTGCAATTTCAAATTACTCCATGAAAAGGTTATAAGATGACACACTCACCTGCCAAAGAATGACACTGGGCTCTGCTGCACCAGCAAGGATTAAGAGAATGGATTCTCAAAATTAGAAATGAAATCGTAATCCTGTTGCTCTGTCTCGTCGAGGAAAACAAACGCCACCACAGTGCATTGTCACATCCCTCGTCATGGGTCCTATAGAGATATCCTATAGAGTATAAGTGCAGGTCTTGATTTCAAACAGTGAAGTAATAATAGTATCTTTTGTTTGTAAAGGTGCAATATTAAAGTGATTCATCGTCAGAAATGTATATGAACAACTGGCAATTGAAAAATTGATTGAAAAATCAGGAACAGTATTCTTCTGTGTTCATTTGTAATCATATAAAAAAGGCAAAGTATACTCAACAAAATAACACTTTTGTTTTTGCTCACATTTTTCACAAGTTGAATCAAAAATTAAGGATTTTTTTTTTTATGCACAGACTTAATTATCTCAGATTTTGAGCACAAGTTTGTTAAAAATCTGTCAGTGAGCACTTTGCCAAGATAATTCATTTTGATAATCCACCTGCAGGTGTGACTTATCAGGATGCTGATTAAACGACACGATTATTGCACAGGTGTGCTTTGGACTGGTCACAAACTCGGAAGAATGTGCAGTTTTATCACACAACACAATGCCACAATTTTTGAGGGAGTGTGTGATTGATATGCTGGCTGCAAGAATGTCCACCAGAGCTGTTGCTCATGAATTGAAAGTTCAGAGAATTTGGCAGTACATCCAACCGACCTACACATCTGGTTTCTTCACCTGCACCTGCAGCCACCCGGACAGCTGATGCTATAGTTGGTTTGCACAAGCAAACAATATCTGCACAAGCTGTCAGACACCATCTCAAGAAAGCTCATCTGTGTGCTCATCGCCCTCATGTTGCCATGATCCGAGCACAAGTCCTGTACGCTGTGAAAACATCACAGTTCTCGCATGGCCTGCATACTCGCCAAGACACGGCAGTGTGTTCCAGTTCCTGCAAATATCCAGCAACTTCACACAGCCATTGAGGAGGAGTGGACCAATATCCCACAACCTGATCAACTCTATAATTCAGTGCCCAATAAATGTCTTTTTTTCAAGATAAAACTGCACATTTTAGAGTGGCCTTTTATTGTGACCGGTCAAAGCACACCTGTGCAATAATCATGTTTAATCAGCATGTTGATAGTGCAATGAATTTGTGCTCAAAATCTGAGAGAAATAAGTATTTTGCGTGCATAAAAAAAGTATTAAATCTTTTAATTCAACTTCTGAAAGACGGGAGCAGAAAAAAAGTGTTGCAGGTTTTTTTTTAAGGTAGTACAGGCAGGAGGAAGAGATGCAAGTAGCCTGTGTGTGCGGCTTACATTAAAATGACATATATTCACAGAACACTAAAAAGAAGACAAATACAGTATGTATGTGGATTTTTGATGGGGGTTTACTTTGAAAAGGCTTCCTCAATCACTGAATGAGAGTTTTATAAGTGGAGAAGATGCCTGTGCTGGCATATCTTAATATGCATTTAGCACAATGTCTTAGCTTGTTTTACAACTGTAAACAATTCTGCTAAAACATACCAAAATATATGATCATGTTTTATGCACGGCGGATTTTTAATTTGTCAGCGCACTGAAACATATGAGCCATTTAACTCACAAAATACCGGAAGATGCCAAGAAAATTTAAATCAAATACTCATAAACAGAAATGCTTTCATACACAACAACTACACAAATTTAAACACATGGATCCATGCAGGACTTTTGGTTTTCTATGTGTTGGGTCATACAGATGAGCCACCTGGACTGTATCAGGCCCTGGATTGTATCTGGAGTGGCATGTCCCTTGATAAGAAATATCTGTAACAGTTTGGGTTCATACAGCTGTGATATTATTATTATTTATTATTAGCTATAGTAGAGATATATCCAGGGGTTGGTGCAGCTGTTGAGACTGGCCAGCAGCATGATGATGGCAAACACTGGACCTGTGAGAAGACACAAACGTGTGTAAACAAACTGAAATGAAATGGCGCTATAAAAAAAACCCGAGGTGTACAATTCATTTGACATAAACAATTAATATCTTAAACATAAGTGCCTTTAAATAATGTTACAGGCATCTCTAAGAATGGTGACCTCCAAGATTTGAACAAACCTTGTGTAGGTGCACTGCTTGGGCTCCATGCAGACCATAACTGGACAACAAAGAATGGGCTCCAACACACCGTGTATGTGATTATTAGAACAAATGTCATCTTCACAGTCTTCATCTTAACGTTTGACACCCCCTTCGTGCCCTCGCGCCCTGCCTGCAGCGCCTTCCTCTTCGTATTGAAGTAGATTGTTGTGCATATCCTTAGCTGGCAATAGAGCAAAATGACAGCAGGCAGGGCATACACTGACAGAGTGATCCAGCTGATGTAGATTCTGTTCCCCCACGGTTCAATAAATGTCGCCCAGCAGTCGTACTGGTTCTCTTCCACCTCCTGGAGGGAGAAGATGAAGAGCTGAGGAGAGCTGAAGGCGAGGGAGATCACCCACGCTGCGCCTATGGAGAGATACCTCCTAAATGAACCCTTTAAGAGGGAAACCATCGGGTTACACACCGCATGGTACCGGTCTATGGTCATGGCCACTATCATGTAGGTGGAGGCAAACATCCCAACCACCTGTAAGTATTTGACGGACCGGCACAGGAAGTCGGTGCCTCGGAACCTGTGCGTAATTTCGATGAGAAACTGCGGCAGGACTTGGAAAAAGGCGACCACCAAATCTGCCAGGCACAGGTGCAGGAGGAACAGCTGGGTCCTTGGGTTTCTTTTTCGCTTCTTCCAAATTGTGCCCAAGAAGACGAGGTTACCACATGTTGCGAGCACAAAAACCAAACCCAAAATCCCAGCTCTGGTGAGCGCAAAATGTTCGCGCACTTCTCCATCCTCATCTGGCGCCTTTTCAGAGCTGTTGCTGCTGGAATCCAGTTAAGCCCGAGTCCCCGACGTTTGCTGTATGGCAGGTAACTTCAGGGTTCAATTAACGTTTTCGTGCGTGTTCTAGTAATTGGAATAGATTAGCGGTGTTGCAGTGGTGGCGCAGAGACATCTCGGCATTTTCCTCCTTTGCGCGTGTGTTTGCGCGTCTGAGTGGCTGTGGCGAGTGTGAAGAGAAAGTCATCCCCTTACATGAGGGATGTCAATCTACTCAGTGGCGACTCAATGTCAAGTCAAACTTACGAGACACACCAAGGCATAAAATACGAAACAAATGAAGAACAAATTGATTTAATTAATTGTAATCCTCAAAATTTTTCCTACAAAATGCACACTGAAATCCTAGTTGTGGGAGACATCGAATTTTTATTAATCGTCATCTTTAACTCATCCTTTTATTTATTAGTGTTTATGTTTTTAAAAAATACATTTTATATCCTCATACAATCCCTCTAGTAAGTTCTTTTGGATACATAACCTGAAAATCCACAGGAGGGCTTGTTCATAGAATTAGACTGATCGAGCAAACCCCATCGGGTGGTCTTTGGATAAGTGAGATCAGATGATCAGACTCTGGGAAGAGAAAATCGACCAGAGCTGTTGTACGAACCACAAACAAACCTTGACAGTTGAACCTGCTGAGAATCTTGTTAGACATTCACTCAATCGAAACCTTGCTCCTGGAATATGTGTTGAAGGCTGTCCATCAACACACACACACACACACACACACACACACACACAGCATTTATAATCACAGATGAATTTGCAGCATGAAATATGAATTGAAAGGGTGCTCCAGTGATTTAGTGTTGCACCTTCATAAGGTCGTAGAGCTTGCAAGACACATGTTGACGAGTGGTTAAAAGTAAAGCAGCAGGGGATGAGATATCCTGACTTTTATTCTATATTTCATCCCATAATGCAACTTCTTTCATTAAACCTGGCGGTCATGTTCAATGCCTCCAGCTTTCAAACTTTATGCCCTCGCTTTATAACACAGGTTTTCTGTCAAAAGTTTGTTCCAAGCCTGATTAATGATGATGATGTCATTGGGGTAGTTTTCTCTGGCTTTTGAAAGCTCCCGCAGAGTCTCAGAGGTGATAATACGACAGTTTTCACAGGCTGAGTAAATTGTCCAAGATGAGTAAACCAATCTTGGTGCGTAAAATCGGTGGAGTGTTCCTTTACAACACAGAAAATTGCTGTCAAAATGTCTCTTATTTATTTTCCTCAATACTTTTAAATTGTGCACTGAGCCATAATGGAGAGAGACGTGTCACAGAGTGTGTAGGGAGTTATTGCCAGATAACGGGGACATATAAGCACAATCACCATGTTGGAGAAGTGACAACAGAAGGAGAAACTGTAATCTCGCCACCAGTTCAACCATGAAAAATGAAAGATATACAGTATGCTCTCTTAGTAATAGCAGGGTGTTCATATTGTTCACATGTATGTTCACAATAAAAGGTGGCGTGGGCATGAAGCAGAAAAAGATTATAGTGTTTTAGTGATGCCACTCATCCAGCCCCAATATCAAACCTTCTTTGTGCATATTATACCTGAAATAGCTGCAAGTTATTGTCATTTGGGGGGTTTTCAAAGCAATGGCAATAGTGTTAACAATACCATTATGCTGTGTCTGTATAATCAAATACTATAAATTAATATAATAATGTTCTGCAATGGCACCAGTAATTTGTCGGCCCAAGACACTTTTTTTTCTTTCTTTGACCTGAGTAACCATTCTACTTCCTCTGCACATAGGCTACCATTTGTTACTGCCCTACTGTCCTTCTGTTATATAAATGTTCTATCCTTTCCAGATATACAGGTATATGGGCATGCAGAGCCACCACGGGCCTCTCAGAAGAAGTGATTTTGTGCTTCATTCCTGCACATGTACTAACCTTCACAGGGCAGCCTGAACCCGTCAGGTGGAGACAGCTGGAGAGGTGATCTTCAGCCATTGTCACATAGCAAACCAACCTATGGCTATATACAAGCAGTGGAATACCATGAGAATCAGGTCCACAAAAGCTGTATGACATTATAACACAACTCTTGCTGGCTTTGATTCACTGATCAAGGTTCATTTGTTTCTAACACAAGGCTGCACAGCGAAATGCAAGTTATAGTCCCTTTATGCTACACAAGAAAAACTTGGGGAGCATGAGGAAATAAGCTGCTCTGTAGTCCAGTGGTGCAGCAGCTGAATACTTCTGTAATGCTGGATGGCAGCAGGTTTAACAGGATGTAGCTGGGGTGGATGTCCTTTGGGCTGTGCACTGGAACTGTACCTCATGAATAGGGTGTTCTGGTGCCAACCAGTAACTGCAGAGCCTTCCTGTCATGGGCTGTGCACAAACCACGCCAATTCATCATGTTTCCAAACAGGATGCTTTGTATTGCTCCTATGTAAAAGTTGAGAAGAACTTATTTTGAATGCAAGATGCTCAGGGTGTAAATTGTTGAGAACAATTGATGGCTCATGACTGTTTTGTCACCATGGTGATTTTAAAACCATTACAATAGGGAGTAAATGGCAAGTGTGTGTGTGTGTGTGTGTGTTGATTGAAAAAGTTAATGTAGTATTGACAATACTAATCATTAAATCTCGTCTTGTGTTCTGTTCTGACTCATTGATTTCTTCAAGCCAAGGATAGCTGTGACTGAGAACAGATTCTGCTGTTTTTTTGTTTGAGACTCAAACTGTCACAGGGATATTTGCCACTACATGTTATGTAGCAATGTGTTTTGTAATGTTTTAATGCATTGGTGCTACCCCAAAGCTCATTTCACTATGACAAATGGGTTAAAAGTTGCTCTGCATGGTGCTGAACAATAATAGCCTGTAACTGCTGCTATGGTGCTTAAAGAGTGATTCCAGACCACATCAGCTATACAATAATTGCCAATGCATTCAAATGTTTAGAATTCTTTACACTGCATATATCGTTCTGTGGATTCGTGATATCTGTATTTAAATTTAAACTACATTGTTTTTGCAGTAGTAATTCTTATTCCAGAAATGATTTGTCGACATCTAGTGGCATAAATAAAGCATTGCACTTTAACAAAAAAATGCAGGGTCCTACGTCACCTCCTCTCTTCTTCCTGTTTACTTACACCCATATCTATGGTACCAGCGTCACAGTGAATTAACTACTTTTTGTTTCGTATGGTAAGAAGGAGATTTGTTTTTGTGACATTGCATCAAATTGACAATATACTCTCCATTCAATAGCTAATGTTGGGCTAGCAGCGGCTAATGTGACGGTATTCAGTGCGCACGTTGTATTCGTCAGTTGTATGCTTAGCAAGATAGCCTTCAAAAATCATGGTCACGATGGGTTTATTCATTCAGCTAAGCATATTATTTAACAGATATGTTGAATTTGTTTTCATGTTAAACCTAGCTTTGATAACGTTTCCCTTGTTGTCACAGTGAGGTTTAACAAAACGTACAAGAAAGACCTAAATAGTGGAGACCAGTGACATACATTCAGTGGTAGAGACTGACGGGTAACGCTAGTTAGCTAGCCTTAATTAGCGTCAACATTTTATTTCCACGTTTAAGCTATGGTTTAAGCTAACCATTATCTTATTCAGAAGTGGGTTGATACTCGTTAGAACAATGGGGATTTCAAAGCCGCTTTGTGCGATTTAATGCTAACACGTAAGCAAGCTGGATGTAATTTAAGTCAGTTTTTAAGAGATATTTTGACATCCTCTCCTTCCGGGGTGGTTCGGCAGTGATTAATGGCAGAAGGCTCAAAGGTCCATCGCTCTTCGGAGCAAAGTCTTGCTCTCAATAACGTCCTGCAGCCACTTCTCTCTGACTGTGGTCCTCCCGGGTGTGTGTACCAGCCTGCTGGACTCTATTATGAAGAGCACCTCCACAGGCAGAGTTTGCGGTTTGACTTTAGATATGTCCACGGCGAAGTAGACGCTAGCTGTCCCCTGAATCGGCTCCCCCGGGGTCGGGGTACTAAAGCGGGTGTGGTAGTGGTAGAAGGTATGATGCTCCTCCTCGGTTGAGCAGAGGAAGTCCACGCTGTAAAGCCAACAGGGCTGCATCTCCCAGGTTGCAATATAATCCCCGATCTCCCTTTTCCCCACTTCGACTGTAAAGTCTTTGCTCGCAACCCAGTCAATATTTCTCTTCTCACTGTCGGGAGAGATGTCGACCTGCTCCTTCGCGATAGTGTGGCGGTGTCTATCCAGCAAAGCTCTCACAAGTCGAGCTGATTCTGTTGTGAAATTCTGATTTAATGAAAGTCTCACCTCTTCCATCTTGTCTTTGTCACAATTTACAGCGTACAGGGCCTCTGGGAGCTTATTCTGTGAAAACTTGTCTGCATCTGTTTTTGTTGCTGTAACAGTTTCCTTGGCTACCAGGGTGAATAGGGTGTCAAATGGAGCCCTCTGCTGGCCTACTTTGCATATGCAGTGTAATATGTTTTCTCCTATGAAAATGTGTTTTTTAAAGAATAGTTTGTGCTGTCCCTTTAAATAATTTTGTCACATCTTTTTTTTCAGGAAACATTGGAACAAGCAGACATTTTCCAAAATGGAATTTTGACTAAAACCACAGTGGCTAATGGCTGATAGTTTGCCAGAATGCTGCATCATTTTACGCAGAAATTACTTATCATCCTTTTGCCTGATTAACTTGAAGTCCTCCACTGCTGTTCTGAGTGAGCCAGCAAACGCATGTCGCGAATCAGGACCACACTCGATAGTGTCACCAAGGCAGTAGGCAGCACAGACCTCATATCCAAGTTCTCCCGCTTCAAGCCTGGCAGTGCCACAGTCGACAGCACCCATGCGGGAAAAGCTCTGGCCAAAAACGAGACCTTAGCCTCTAACAACACAGCTACTGCCTCGCCACCTGAAACCGCCATGAATGAAGAAGAAGAAGGTGAGAGGAGCACAGAGGAGAAAGAGTCTGCTAATGCGTCTGCGCCGAACTCCTCCTCAACTGTGGCAAAACAAACTATGCAGCTGTTTCACCCAGCAGCACTGTCCACCAACATGGATGAGACCTACAAACATCTGGCGCAGCACATCAATAGTTACTTTGGCACCAGTACACAAGTGGAAGAAGGCCACAACACGCAGATGCAGCAACACAGAGGACAGGATGATCCTGTTTCTGAGCCCGTTCTCAGCACTGTCCGTCAGACAACTTGGGACCATATTCCTGTTTTGTCTCCAGTGGCTGAGGCTAAAGGTATTGAAGCACCCACTACCTCTACTCCCCCGGCATCTCCATCAGAAAATCTCACTCCTCCAGTAGGGACGCCTGCTTCAGACATCCCAGCGACTGAAAGTGTCACTCAGTCCATCCCTGCGCCTTCTACCTCCCCTAAAAAAGGCTTCACCCATTATCTTTCCTACCCTCGGCCTAGCGTTCAGGCATTTGTCGGCAGCTACATCGCACCCCTGGTCCCCAGATTCAGAGGTGATACCAAAAGCCTTTTAGCTGAAAAAGACAAGTCTTCAGCTGTCACTGTGGAAGAGCCCTCTGTGGAAAAGGCAGGAGAGAAGACGGGTGAGACGAGTGAAGAGGAGAAAGCAAAGCAACAGCTGTTGACTCAAAGAGAGAAGGTAAGGTGCTCAGTGTGGCTCAAATGAATGCTGAATGCATCAAATGTGGTTGATAATTGGAGCTTTTTAACTGTTGGCGGTTTCCAAATTGTTGCAATTAGCTTATGTATGTTTTCTATAATTTTACTGGGTATGAGATAAATTCATACATATCATCATATCATAAGTTTCAACATAGATCAAACAAAAATCTTCTTAAAGGCTTATGGTTAAGAAATTCAGTCTTTAAGAAAGTACGGACAATTTTAAAGTAAATTCTTTCTGTAAGTGGTTTTTATGTGTCATGCAGATAATAGCCAGGGTGAGTGTAGACAACAGGACCAGAGCCCTGGTGAAAGGCCTGCAGAGAGTCACTGATGTCAAGCTCCTCACCAGTCGAGTGGAGGAGCTCAGCTATCACCTCCTAGAGTTCCCTGAGACGCGAGGTGTAGCTGTCAAGGTTAGTGTGGATCACTGTCAGAATTTTTTTTTTTTTTCGTCGCCAAAGCTCATTTTAATGTCAGATGCGTTGTGCAGTCCGCAAATGTTTTTTAAGTGGAAAATATTAGCAGTCTGTATGCTTTTGTATAACTGTGACTGACCTTTTTAGGAGCGCGTGCTGCCATGCCTGTTGCGTTTGCGTCAGGCCAGAGACCTTCCTCTCCAGGCTGCTGTGAGAGAAGCGCTGGCCCTGGTTGGCTACACCGAACCAGTTAAAGGCAGAGGAATTCGGGTCCTGGCCATAGACGGAGGAGGAACAAGGTAAAGCTATTCCAGAGGAAAAATTCCTAAAAAATAAAATATCACTAATGATTCAAACTGCTTTTACATTTGTTGTTGGCCAACTGTACAAGACCACCTCTGTATGTTTATAGCAGTGGGTCAAATATAATGGCTGCATTTTTGTCAGCTTATTTTTGGAAACATTGTGACTGTAACAGGGGACTGCTGGCCCTGCAGACTCTCCATAAACTGCAGAACTTGACAGGCAAACGAATCCACCAGCTGTTCGATTACATCTGTGGAGTCAGCACAGGTACATTGTCAATTTTTTCATCAGTCAATGACCACTTGTATGGTTTTATGTAAACCCCAGATTCCGTCCCTTTCTCGCCAGCATATCACACTTGTTTCTGTCTACTTTAGGCGCCATTTTGGCCTTCATGCTGGGAATTTTCCAGATCCCCTTAGAGGAGTGCGAGGAGATGTACAGGAAGCTCGGCGCAGATGTCTTCAAACAGAATGTCATCGTTGGAACAGTCAAAATGGGCTGGAGCCATGCTTTCTATGACAGCGAAATATGGGAAAACATCCTTAAGTTAGTCTGAAGAACTCTTTCATCCCTTCCTTTTTACATCTTTCCGCTTTTCCATCCTTGATTTCAAATGCCCTGGGGTCTAATTTGTCCATATCTTTAATCTGTTTTTGTATTTTCTGTAGGGAACGGATGGGTGAGGGCTTTATGATTGAGACTGCAAGGGATCCACACTGCCCTAAAGTAAGACAAACGTCTTTTCGGCTCTATATTGTTTGGATAAACACTTCAAAACATTTGGTTCATTTGTTTTAAGGTTTTCTGTATGCAGCATAGCCATAAAGAGAGATATTCAAATGTTTTTCAGATCTTAAGATGAAAAAAAGAAATATAACAACCTCTTGATTTTTTTCCCCACTGTAAAGCAAAACAACACGTTTGTGTGTCGTAAAAATAAATTTGACTCTGCTGTTCCTCTCTAAATATTGTCTTTGTATGTCCACCAGGTGTCAGCAGTGAGCGCCATTGTGAACAGAGGTTTACCTCTGAAGGCCTATGTGTTTAGGAACTACAGACTCATGCCAGGAGTGAGATCCCACTACCTTGGAGACTGCAAACACAAAATGTGGCAGGCTATCAGGGCCTCGTCGGCCGCCCCGGGCTACTTCCAGGAATTTGTCCTGGGAAAAGACCTCCATCAGGTACGACGTGGAATCGAGAAAACCGGGAGATGTCTCTGCTGTGTTTGAAAAAGAAGGTTAGGTGCCAGAATAGATAAAAGCATTGTGGCCTACATCACCTGTGTAAAACCAAATCTGTCAAACTAGACTATTGAGAACTGACTTTAGTAACAACAAGCATGCACAGATGACACATGAAGTCGGTACCAAAGAACAAAACAAACAGTGAATCTTCATCAGTAGATGAGAAATAAAAATTTGGTCCTCTCATTAAAAGCCTGACTCGAACAATTTATTTTATCAAGACTTGATTCTCAGGACGACCTCGGCCTTGAACCGTATCAGTTAAATTTTTAGGCATGAAACATCCGCGTTGATGACCATCAATAATCTTCTGACATCGACCTTTGAGATGCTTTGAATCAGCATCAACAGTGGTGCAAATAAGAAGTCACATCTGTACTTCAACCTGAGAGGGTCATTTCCTTGAAATCTTACCAATCAATACACTTCCACTGTGGTGCTGCATTGCCTATAGTGCCAAGGACAGAGGCAGAGAGCATTACACTGCATTCTTTAGCTGTGTGTATGTACACATCAAAGGTATGGGTGTAGATTTGTTTCACTATATCAAACCCATAACCTTGAAGGCAATCCCTGAATTGGTTCACCCTCTCTTCCGGCTGTCAAGAGTCAGAGAGAGAGAAAGTGAAGAGAAGGTCAAAACATCAAAGGTCTCGTCTTATGACTTTAACTGCCTTCCTGCGGAGAAATGGAAAGCTCCTGATTGTGTGTCCAAAAGCATGTTTCAGATGGTCCCAAATGACAAAAAACAAACAAACAATAAACCTTTTTTTAAACAAAAAAAAAAGCATTGGATTTAAGAATGCCAGATTAAGTTGAATGAAAATCAGGCTATTAAGGCATCTGATAAATGGCTGCAGTGTATGCAGCATTAATGTATTTTACTAATCTACTACTAATCCTGTATACCACTTGGGCCCATATCAGAATGCTTTTAATGTGCTATTTTATGAAGTTTGATTATTAGGCCAGATATCTTTAGGTGGTCTTTATGGGCAGCAATTATGCTCAAGGCTTAGCTTACTTTTGATAACCTACTTAGGCAAAATTAGCCTTGTCCCTGCTTTCTCTGCCCCTACCATTTCCTAATGCAAGAGTCTTGGTAGACAGCCCTCTAGAATGTTTGAGTCAATAATAGATGCTAATCTCCAGTCTCATTCTGCATGTTTACTGACCTAACTGATGATAATCTAACCTTGATTCACCTAATTTAGTATTAAAACAAATGCCATGCTAGTTGTTTGCCTGGATCACCTTCTAGTTTAGCAAGCACAAGTGTTGCTGTGGCATCTTCACTGCTGGAAAGTGTGATGTTGGCTAGTATTGCTACTAATGTATTAACAAGGCAGAATTTCCATTTATTTCCAAGTATCTGTTTGTTTCCCATGGACTCTGGGATGCGAGGGTGAATGATTTTTGTGTGTGTGTTCTTCACATTCCTCTTGGAGCTGCACAGTGTTTCATCGACAGTTTGAGCTACCGTTGCCACCCACCGGTCTCACTCCTACTCTACTTTTCAGCACTACCAGTGGTATTTCTCAGGAAAAGTCTGCCCAGTGTGTGTGTGTGTGTGTGTGTATGTATGTATGTATGTATGTATGTATGTATGTATGTATATATACACACACACATGTATTCTGTTGTGATTGGATGCAGGCCGGATGTCAATCAGCTGGGTGAGATCTCGGGGTGAGAGGTTAAGGGTCAGCGCTGAGGAGCAGCTGTGTAATTAACCTTCCGTCTCATGAGTGGGAACTGTATTCCACTGTTTCAATAGCTCACACCTGAGGGTAAATGGCTTTATAATTAGGCTAAGAGTGATATGTTTTAGGCTGTATTGTTCTGTAAAGATACCAAGGCAGCGGAGTGGACTGATCTAAAGTCATTTAAATCCAATAAATAAGTGTGCTAGAAAAAAAATATTAGACCTTCAGGTATTTTGTTTTGACAGTTTCTAATGCCACACATTGTTTGCTTAATCACAGAAGAAAGAGTGGATTTGGGCTGTTTGGATACTTCCGCCCACTCTCTGTTAGAGTCATGGAAATGACCTTTACCCTCGCTCTGCTGGGGAGGATCAGACCTCTTGTGTGTCACACTCTCCATCTCTATTAATTCAAGCCAAAATCACTTCAGTGGTTGGGTGAGGTCCAAAACTGGACTTAGGGGGAAAAACTGAGAAAGAGTGCTTAGCGCTAAATTGGTCAAGGCATCCATTCAGCTTGATTGTCCTCTTTCTCTCATTGTTTTCATGATTTAGATCAGCAACTCTTTCATGAATTCAGTAACATCATTTAGTGAAAAGGAGACAAAGCTAGCAAAAACAAAAAAAGCACATCATTTGTGTAATTAAGTCAGTCAAGATTAGAAAACATAAATACAATTTGCTGTATTAAATTCAGAGTAATGCAGACTCTTTATTTAAGCTAAATTCCAGAACAAATTACTAAAAAAAAAAGACTTTTAGCTGCTGATAACTGCTAAAAAGACAGCTTTTCCTACTTGTTTACTTCTTAATAAACAATGCTGTTTGCCAACGCAGCACATCGTTTGCCAGGGAGCTTCTTCCGGCCTAAAGCTGTGTAGCTCTGGGACAGCTTGTTCACTTCACCTCATTTGTCCCCTACAGACTGTCACGGGAAATATATTATACCTAGAGGCACATTCTTCACAAAGTGTCCCTTTTGTGCATTAACCTTGGTTAGTAAGCGAATTTGACCGATGAAATACTAAAGGTGACAGTTTTACGTTCGTTGGTTTAAGTTGCACTGAAAATAAAGACATAAACAGGCTGTTTACACACATACATGCTCATTGTCGCTCATTTAAATTTGATCCGGCTTAGTTCTTGTCTTGTAAATGAAGTGTTGGCATTAAACAGTCACACTGTCACACAAATAGCATTGACTTGTTGCCTTAAAGTTGGGTTATTTTGGGTTAATTGGCTGTTTTATTTTATTGGTGGTTCTCCATCCCTTCAATATTTCCTTTCCCCTCTGCCTCCTCCTTTAGGATGGAGGACTTCTAGTCAACAACCCCACAGCGTTGGCCATCCATGAGTGTAAGTGTCTGTGGCCTAACACGCCACTGCAGTGCGTGTTGTCTCTGGGCACCGGACGCTACGAGACTGCGGGCAAGAACGGCACGACCTACACAAGCCTCAAGGCCAAGCTCACCAACGTCATCAGCAGTGCCACAGATACAGAGGGTAAGACCCCACAAAATGTTTGTATGTTTGACGTCCCACACACAATTATTTATAAACCACAGATGAGAATGTGCAGTTACAGCAAGTGTTCAGTCTTGAAATATAAACCAAAAGAGAGAATGCAAAATTGGCTGTAATTGGTGTCTGACTTTGATAGCTAAAAGTTCTGCACTCCATCCCTATTTCAGAGGTGCACACTATGCTGGACGCTCTCCTGCCCCCCGACACCTACTTCCGCTTCAACCCCTACATGAGCGAGGACATCCCGCTGAATGAGAACCGTGTGGAGAAGCTGAACTTCCTGAAGAGCGAGGGGGAGCGCTACCTGGAGCGCAACGAGGCCAAGCTGAGGAAGGCGGCGAGTGTGTTGGGCAGGGAGAAGAGCACCATCCAGAGAGTGGCCGAGTGGGCCAAGCTAAAGGCCGACATGTACGAGGGTTTACCCTTAATCTCCAAGCTGTAGTCTTTGGCCTGGCAGCAGTGTGGAGAGTTTTTAAGGTAAGAAGACATGGAGGTATAAACTCCCAGGACCTGATAGATTAAATGTTGAAAGTTGAGTGAACCGGACACATTTTTTAAGCCTCTAGAGGAGCAAATTGGATTGAAAATCCAAGTAATTTAACACTAAAAGGACTTTTTGTGAAATGTATAACTATGATTATTTTATTTTTAAAAAAAAAAGACAATACAGTAAATATGTCTGATGGAGATATAGAATGTGACTGATGTGATGAAAAATAAATAATGTGATCAGAGTGATCAGAGAAAGGAAATGTATGCGCAAGTTCAAAACTATTTGAAGTATAAGCTGGCGAGAAGTGTTGTTGACTGAAAAGCACAAAGACGATGATGTGGCACTGACACATGACCATATTGTGAGGAATAAAATATGACTGTAGTTATTTAGTAAAGAAATAAGACTGATGTTCATTTGCATTTTCAGTAACTTGAATACATTTCTTACACTGTACACAAGAAAGACCTCGTGCACCTTGTACAATATCATTCTTAACCAAGAAAATGTAAATAGTATTTGAAGTAATTATGATGTCTTTGAGTGCTCCTGCTAGAATATAAGAATATGACAGAAGTAGTACTGGTGATGCTTAATTTCACTCTCCTATAGTAGCGCATACAATCACAATGTCATACTAATGAGAGAGTATCAGAATGTTAATGTTTTCCTCGTGGTACAAAGCGTGTTCTCCATTATGGCCAATTATTCAGTATGAAGCTTTTGCCTTTAACCTCCATCAAGCCTCAATTTCCTCAGCCCCAGCTGTTGTTGACGCACACTTTATAAATTTGACACACTTAACATTGTTAGACTCCTAATTCCCCTGGTTCCTCCAGTCTTTATTGCTTGGTGGAATGCAAAAGGAAAAAAAAATGTCATGAAAAAATAAACCTTGGTTTTCAAAACCTTTATTTAAATCCTGTTCTCTTTTGACATGTGTGTTTCTTTTTAAGTGCTCATAAAATGAGTGTGTTGGGAATATATGCCATGTGTCGTTCGATTTTAGTCACATTTATCTGCTTTTCTATTATGCTGCCACACACAGACACACACATCACAAAGGAGCCCCATAATAGAGTTGTCACAAAGGAATGCCACATGTCTTCCTATGATGAATTGTCTTCTTTTTTTTCCACAACTGCACACGTTCTTCTTTTATTGTTTTGATCCTGTTTGAAGATCCACTGAAATTCCTCCCAGTCAAACTGTTGTCACCCCAATCAACATGAAACAATATGGCAGGAGGAGGCATACCTACAAAGCTCCACAACAATGAAGAGTTATAGAATAATATGTCAAGTATTTCTTTTGACGGATGCCTCATTCCTGGTTTCAAACTGTCGAAGTTGTAACTGCCTTGATTGATACATGGAACCCCCCTCACACACACACACACACACACACACACACACACACACACACACACACACACACACACACACACACACA